>QLPI01008345.1:28989-44182 GCA_003314275.1 Chroogomphus rutilus
CAAAAGGGGGAGATGCGAGGTACGGGGGTACCGTGGATGATGATCCAGACGTGGTTGGTACTGCTGAGGATGATCCTGAACTGGAGGGCATCTCCGGGGGTGACGGTTGGTTGGTCACCGGGGGGTTCACGAGGAACAGGTTAGTCATACTCGAGCGTGGGTGTAAGTCCGTGTTCGAGAATCTGGAGTCTGAAGAGGGTTCCGGGGGGTGTGCAGGGGTCTGAGGCATCTGAAAAATTGGCCCAGGAACGAGTAGTTCTCGGGGGACGGAAGCGCGGCGGGCAGATGCCTGGGTGATTGTCTGTAGGGCTTGCGAACGCGTGATTGGCCTTGAGCCCATGACGATCAGGAGTGTGAGTACGAATATACTGTTAAGTCCGCATGTCAGGCACTTAGCTAATACTTCTGAAAGGGCTTATCCGGATTAGCATAGAGGTCTGTGAAGGAACCGAAGGCCGAGAGCGGAGATCGGGAACAGGTCACGGATGGGGATGGGAGCGTTGGGAGCTTAGGGTCGGTCACGGATTGGTTCTATCCAGTCACTAAGGTATTCGAGGTCGAAGGGACTTGGCTTCAACTTATGTGTTGTGCCCTCCTCGATCATCTGTCCCTAATTTCGGAAAGGAGACGGAAGTTTACCGGAAATGAATCGGAAACTAGAGGGTAGACTAAGTCGATATTCATACTAGCGAACAGTCCAGTCGACTGGAAGACTATATACATGCGACTATCCTTGTACTATCTTTGCCGGTCATAAAACAAGGAGAAAAGGGAGTACAAGGGGTCAATATAAAAGAGAAAACAAGGGAGTGAGGTACGTGACAGTCCTGCACGTCGGTTATCAAAGTATTGAGTCCTTGGTCAGAAACGGACTCGGGGATGGTGTCTCAGTCGTGACGGGAACAGGGGCGGGAATGTGGTTTCTCGGTCGGACTTGTCGGGAATGGGAACTACGGAAAACAATCCTTCGTCCTTTCGGTCAGAAAGGTCTCGGAACAGAGGCGGGTGGTTGTGGGGGTTAGTGTGGTTTGTTGAAAGCATGGGCTATAACAAGAATAGAACAAGGAATGTGGGCAAGAATAGAACAATGAAGTATGACCGAGAACAAAAGAGTGAGTGAGAATAGAACAATGGAAAATGGCTGAATATAAAACAATAGGGCCATGACCGAATAATAGACGAGTAGTAAATGTCCCAAAGGGGATCGGTTACAGGGAATAAAGGGAAATGAAAGAATAACAAAGGATAGAGGGGATGGGATGAGGAAAGTGAATCAAATGATGAGCCAAATGTACCGAGCCGAGACCACATACTGGTGAGGGATGATATGGGTAAGGGTCGGTTGGTCGGTACTGCCGAGTAAATCAGAGCATGTATTGTGGACTTGACAGTGCCTTCATAACCAGCCCAATGGACCAGGTAGAGGAGGTTACAGGGTCTTCAGCATTGGTCAACCTTTGAATCAAGGATTTCGGCTATCTCATACTTGATTGTGCCATCAATTTCAACTGGCGGTGGAGGCTAGACTTGATTGGGGATAGAGTTGGGAGTTACAGGTTTGAGCATTGAGACATGGAAGACCAGATGCATTGCCTGCATGGTGTCAGGCAACCGAAGAGTGTAAGAGTGGCTACTGACTTGAGCGATCACCTCGAAGGGGCCAAGAAACTTCTCTGCCAGCTTCTTGGAAGGCTGAGTGGTGGGGAAGAATTGAGCTTTGATGAACATGGTTGATCCAATTGCAAACTCAGGGGTGGGGAGTCTTTGGAAGTCTGTCAAGGATTGATACCGTGATTGAGCATGACTAATTTGCTCTTTCAGGGCATTGTGAAGTTGGTTTAGATCTATGGAAAACTTGTGCACTTGAGAGGAAGCGAGATCACATTTGGGGTGTACAGTGAGGTTTGGGTAGGGAATAGCATGGGTTAGGCCAACCTGCATGGGTCACCGGGTCGGGTGCCCTTGGGTTTGGGTGTGGGTCAATCCGAGAGCACCTGTGACCTGGCCCAACCCAGCATATCATCTATGTACATGTGCATGCACATGCATACAATGTGCACTTGCTCCTGTCATACGTGTGTGCATACAACATGCACATGCTGTACATGCACATATACGACATGAACATGCCATACGTGCATGCATATGACATGAATGCACTGATACGAATGCATATGACATGAATGCACTGATACGAATGCATATGACATGCATGCATACGTTGTATTCATGTCAGCATATGTGCATACAGTATGTTTGTGTCAACATGGTGATGTGTATGCTTACAGTACATTTGTCAGGGGACGACCCTTTCTGGACCCTCTCCGAAACCGAAACAAGGTCTGAGATCCCATCTTAAACTCCGACCGACTCCGACCAGCTCCGAGGCTAGAACAGACCAATGGGTCAGAGCCTGACCAGGTCCGAGTCCTATCTTGGACTCCGCTTCAAACCCTGAGGAAAGGAGACCGGAATCAGAGGATCACCGAGCAAAGACTCGGAAGGGATTTAACACGAGAGACAAAACCCTGAATAAGCGCCTGAGCATCAGACTTAGTACCAGGAGGCTGGCTCTGCAAACCCCGATGTATTGATTTGTAAACTAGTGCACAGACCACTTACATAAAGGGTATAAAAGGGGCTCACCAGCAGTGGAATCCTTAGACTTTCCTCTTTGGATTCCCCCTGCTTAGGTGAGAGCCCCACATGTACTTAGGTAGTCATAAGCAGGAAAGTCTCTCCCAATAAGGACCGGGAGCCACGCTATAGTACAGTCATAGGTAGTTTCGGACTCAACGGAGATGACTCCGAAAGCACCGACTCCTGCACGTACTTAACACCGGACTCCCCCTCCTCTTCAGCCATAATCACCGAAAACCCCGCTGGTCTCGCCCTCGGCATGGATTCTGAAGAACGACTGCAGAGGTTAGAACAAGAATTGGCAGAAAACCGAACGGCGAATGCCGCAATAAATGAAGCCCTCAGGGCAATCATGACCAAACTAAATGAGCCCATGCATCAGGGGTTAAACCCCGAAGATTTAGAGGATGACCCAACACCGAGCGCACATTTTTCAGACCACCGAAATACTGCCATCTCATCAGGAAGCTCCAGAGTCAGGCCCGCACCTCCGTCTGACTTCGATGGAGATAGAGAGAAGGGGAGGGCCTCCCTCAACTCCTGTAACATATACTTCATAATCTGCGGAGATCAATTCCCTAACGGCCAGGCTCGGATACACTGGGCTCTCTCCTACTTCAAGTCTGACAGAGCGGCCCACTTCGCAAACAAAATACTCCAAAGTGAACAGAATGGACACCCTTACTATTCGGACTGGAAAACCTTTGAGTCAGACTTCGTACGACATTTCTGCCCAAAGAACGAGCAACTCTCCGCCCTCACACGATTAGAAGGGACAGGCTGGTACCAAGGAAAGGACTCCGTAGAAGAATACATTGACCGGTTCACAGAGCTGGTGGATCTCATGGAATACCACGATGACAAAATGATTGTAGTCAAGTTCTGCCGAGGCCTTGAACCAAGAGTACAGACCAAAGTTGCCCTCCTAGGAAGCAGGATGCCAAACTTTGACGATCCCGAAGGATGGTATGAAGCGGCTCGAAGGGTCACCTGGGACCAAGAAGCCAACAATACATTCATGGAGGCTCACCGCAACCAACTCAGGACTTCCACCCGCTTAACCAACACACCCCCAAAACCGGTTCTCGGACTACCAAGGATGACTACATTACCTCCGCACCTTCCAGAACTGCCCCGACGAGCCCCTGCACCATCTCCTGTTACACAGAGAGAAGCTCCGACCCCAATGGAGGTAGATTGGACCCAAGCTAAGGGTTCCACTCTCGGAGTCTGCCACCGATGCCAAAAACCTGGGCACTACACATGAGACTGTCCATTATCCTTCGACATCCGAACAATGAGTACGGAAGAGAAGCTAGAGTTAATTCCGGAGCTTCTCAACCTTGTAGGAGTGTCAGAAAAAACACCTAAGGAAGTACCAGAAGACCCAGAAATAACCGAAGAAGTAGAGGAAGAGGATTTTGGGGCCAGCAGTGGGTGAATCGTGTGCCCCTGCTGCCTGTACATAATAGGTACTTGTGCTTAGAGGAAAAAAGTGACGTGATCCCCACATGTTCCCTCTCAGAAGAGCAACCACCTAAAGACACACAAGAATCAGAGACTCCACCAAAGCAGTCTCGGACACGACTCCGAAAATGGGAGAGACAACTTCCGAAGAAGTACGTGGTCGCTACCACCCCAAGTCCGAAGTCCCTGGTCATCAAAGTCGAGATTCAAACAACAGACATGGCAGAAGTCAAATCAGGACCTGCTCTTATAGATTGTGGAGCCACAGGACAGTTCATGGACAATGTAAGGGCAACCCTCTTACAGCCCTGAGGTATATCTCGGAGGCGAGCTAAGCAGAGGGAATCCAAAGTGTTTAATTGTTTTACTACTGCCTAAATACATATGGAGTCCTCACCTAAGCAGGGGGAATCCAAAGAGGAAAGTCTAAGGATCCCGCTGCTGGTGAGCCCCTTTTATACCCTTTGTGTGGGTGGTCTGTGCACTAATTACAAATCAATACATTGGAGTTTGTAGAGCCAGCTTCCTGGTACTAAGTCCGAGGCTCGGACGTTTACTCCGAGTTTCTAGTCATCATGCTCGGAGTTTGAAATGGTACTTCGGACTTGGATCAGGCTTTGGAGAAGGTCATCCCCTGACAGTGGGGCACCCGGGTGCAGACGGTAGAAGTCGGCGATAAGGTTAGGGGCCCTGACATTGTCTTTGTTCTCCCATGAATTCTCTTTGTAGCCATAACCTTTCCATTTGATGAGGAATTGCAGCCGACTTGCTCTCATTCAGCTGTCGAGCACTTGTTTGACTTCGAAGTGTTCCTCTTTGTCGACGAGGATCGGCTGCGGTGGAAGGGGCTGTCGCCTACCTGGGATGGGGTCCACCAGAGCCGGGGTGAGTTTGACGACCGGGAAGACTGGGTGGAGACAGCTCAATGCCTTCAGGAGTCGAAGTCGGTATGCGTGAGACCCCACTTGTTCCTCTATGAGGTAGGGGCCGAGTCGTCTGTGCACTAGTTTCTTGGATGGCCGATTGGTGCGAATATCGCTAGCGTCGAGGTATACCTTGTCGCCTGGAACGAATGTTGGTGTCAGCTGGCGCCTACGATTATAATAAGTCGCCATGTCGTCCTTTGCCTTTACCAGGGCTGCCTTTGCTTCTGAAAGTGCTCCTTCCATCCACTCCTTGAACTCGTTTACAGACTCAAGGCGGGACGGGGGTTAGTGCAGTTCAAACCCTATCTGTGGGTGTCTGCCCGTGTCCAGCAAGAAGGGGGACTCGCGGGTCAAGGCGTGAATGTGGTTATTGTACTGGAACTCGGCTAGGGGTAGGAGATTGTCCCAGTCATCTTGCCTCTCATTGACAAAGAGGCGGAGGTACTGTTCCAGTTCTTGGTTCACCCATTCGGTCTGACCATCCGTCTGCAGGTGGTAGGCCGTAGAGGCTGCCAAGCGAATGCCTAGTAAGCAGTATAGTTCCTGCATGAATTTGCAGATGAATTGGACCCCTCTGTCAGACACCACTACCCTCGGCAACCTGTGCAGCTTCCACACGTGGTGTAGGAAGAGTCGCGCTGCTCCGGCCACCGTTACTGTCGTGTGGGTTGTTATGAAGTGTGCCCGTTTTGATACCGAGTCTACTACATTCATCACGGCATTGTACCTGTGTGCGTCGGGGAGCTCCACTACAAAGTCTACGCTTATGGCATCCCACCGCGCCTCTGGAATCGGGAGCGGGTGGAGTTCCCCGATGGGCCGTTGTCTCTGGACCTTTGTCCGTAAGCACAGGTTGCATGTCTTGGTGTACTCACCGATGTACCGAGACATGTGGGGCCACCAATAGTTCCGTGAGACGAGTTCGAGGGTTTTCCAGCAGCCGGGGTGCCCAGCTATCTTGGAGTCGTGGTGATGGGCTACGATCCGCCGTCGGAGGCCTCCCACATCTGGAACATATGCCTTGCCTCGGAAGGTCAACAGTCCATCGGCTTCCGCCCATTCGGCCGAGACCAATGACCTCCCTCCTGCTTCCCGCAGTTTCCTCACCGCCTCTGTTACTTCATCCTCTAGTTTCCCTTCAGTTAGCACCCTCTTCAATTCTTGGGCAATCCCCTGCTCTTCTCCCTCCAGTGCCACTCCTTCTAGGGCCCATATTGCAAACAGCTCCGGTCGGAGCAGGACTAGGTCGCTATTGTCGCCTGCACCCAACCCATGGTCTGACCGACGCGAAAGCACGTTGGACTTCCCCATTGTTACCCCCAGTCTGTGCCGCAGGTTGAAGTTGAAACACGAGAGATAGAGGGACCAATGGGCTTGTCGCCGGTTCAATTTCTTCGAGGATTGGAAATACTCTAGGTTCTTGTGGTCGGTCCAGATTTTGACACGGTGTTTGGTGCCCTCTAAGAAGTGTCTCCACTCCTCTAAGGCTCGGATGATAGCAAGCATCTCCTTATCGTGGATCTCGTAGTTCTGCTCCACTGGGGAGAGGCTTTTCAAGTAAAAGGCAATCGGGTGCCACTTGCCATCTTCATGCGACTGCTGCAAGAGAACCACCCCCGTGGCTACGTCAGAGCTGTCTGCCTCCACTCGGTAAGGGCGGGTATTGTCGGCAAACCCAAGGATAGGCGCCGTCGTGAACTTCGTCTTGAGTCCTTTGAAGGCTGTCCATTCCTTGTCTCCCCACTTCCACTTTGTGTCCTTCTTCATGAGTTCGAACAACGGCCTGGCATGGTGCGAGAACTTCTCAATGAACCTCCGATAGAAGTTGGCGAAGCCGAGGAAGGCCTGTACCTCTTTTCGGTTCGATGGAGTCGGCCAACCCGTGACCCCTTCTACCTTGACAGGGTCCATCTCTACCTTGCCATGAGATATAATGAGGCCCAAGTACTCGATCCTCGTCCTTTCAAACTCGCACTTCTCTGGCTGAAGGTAGAGTTTGTGGGCCCTTAGTCGTTCAAGGACCTCCCGGACGACCCGTCGATGCTCTTCGAGGGTCTCGGTGAAGATGAGGATGTTGTCCAAGTACACACACACGTGTCCCTCCATCATGAGGTCCTGAAAGATGTCGTTCATCATGGTCTGGAATGTCGTGGGACTGTTAGTGAGGCCGAAGAACATGACAAGGGGCTCAAACAGCCCTCGGTTCATGCAGAATGCCACCTTCCACTTGTCTCCTTCCTTGATCCGCACATTATTGAACCCCCATCGCACATCTAGCTTGGTGAAGTACTTGGCCCCCCAAAGTTGCGCAATGAGCTCCGAGATGATGGGAAGGGGATACCGGTTCTTCACTGTCATTGCATTGAGTACCTGATAGTCCTGAACCAGTCAGAGGGAGCCATCCTTCTTCTTGATAAAGAACACGGAGCTTCCCATGGGGGATTTTGAGGGGCGGATATGCCCCGTGCGGAGGTTCTCTCGTAAGAACTCATCCAGTTTGCGCTGTTCGCTTGGAGAGAGGGGGTACACTTTGCAAGCCGAGAGTTTCGCTCCGAGTTCCAGTTCAATAGCGTGGTCCCATGTTCTCTGCTCGGGGAGAGAATCGAAGGACTCCTTCTCGAAGAGGTCGTTAAAGTCTTGGAGATAGGGCGGGATCGTCCCTTTCTCTTTGGGGGGGGTGCTCTGGAGCGCCCGTTCGGCCAGTTGCTGTGCCGTGGTGGTGGTGGCGATAGTGGCAATCGGGACATTCGGGGGGGCCACGGTTGCGAAAAGGTGATCACCTGGTTTGAGGAAGGGCATGCCGTCGCCAATACCTTCGCAGTCTTCCATTTCATCAGTCGTCATGCCTGGCAAGGGGCCGGTCCGGAGAGCCTGAACCGCCATTTCCTCTCAATGTTCCTTCTGTAACTTAGCCCAGCAGGTGTGGCATTGGGCGGAGCACCGGCTTAGCGTGACCTCTTGCGTACACCAGTTGACTTCAGGGTTATGATTGCGGAGCCAGGGATAGCCAAGGATCATCTTGTACTTCCCCAGATTAGTCACGGCAAACATGGCTCGTTCCGAGTGGTCTTGATAGCATAAGATCACATTGACAATGTGTCGGATTGCTCCTCCCTCGTTTGGGGTGCCGTCGATGTTGTACACTGGTGTGGGTTGGGTCAACGAGCGTAAGGTCAATTTCTCGGCAACCGCGAACTTTCGGTCCATGAACAGTCCTGTGGCTCTGCTGTCTAGTAGGGCGGTTACTCCCTTAACCTCGGCGGTGTCAGTGGTCTGTACCTCTACCTTGAGGTTCAATGAATTCAGTGAGGGGGTGGAAGCCACTACGTATTGTTTTGGGAGACAGCATTCCCAATGTTTTAACCTAGGGAGGGAGAGTAGTTGTTTTGGTAGAGTCGGCTCAGGAGTGTCTGTATCGCTTATGGCTGGGGCCTCATTGTCCGAACACAGAGTTGTATTCTCCGTATCAGAGTCTATAGACAGAGCAGCAAAGCGATTAAACAAGGGCAGCAAGGGCACATCCTTCACTCGCTGCCTTGGGCAAAATCCCCCGAATCCACATCTTCAACCTCTCTGGTTTCGTCGGTATCTCAAAGGTCTGCAGAGACCATCCAGTACTCTAGCATCTCGTCCCGCTCTTCTGCCGTCATGAAACACACATCATATGCCTGAGGGCAGTCTTGGACAAAGTGACCGGCCTTGCCGCATTGTCAGCACGTCAGTGGCAGAGGATACCGCCGCCTGGTTGCATCAACATCCATCGGCGCGGGCCTGGGAGGTGGCACCGGGGGGATGAGAGCCGATGATGTCCTAGGGGGTAAGGGCATGGCTTGCCTGGTCGAGGGTTCGACAGGCTTTTGGCTAGGCTGTGCCACCGGGGCGTGTAATGATGGAAATCGAGGCCTCTGAAAGGCTTTGTTTGCTGCACATGTGAGAGCTACTGCTCATGCTGCAGCGTACCATGCTGAGATGTCGTCATCCTTCGGTCTCCCGTCCAGCATAAATGCAATGCGACTCTGGATTGTGGGGTCAAGGCCTCGTCGGAACTTCATGACGATGGACCGCCCATCCATATATTCAGCCTTTCCGACTAAGTCTTCGAATTGGTCAATATACTCATCGACCGAGCACTTGCCTTGGTGGTATTGGCGCAACTCCAGTTGGTTTGCTGCCTCAGTAGCCTCGTGCAGGGGATAAAAGTGTTCCCGAAAGGCTTCCGCAAAAGCCTTCCAGTTGGCATAGAGCGGCCTGCCCGTTTTTGCCTTGTGCGCAAACACTCAGCCAGAGAAGGTCGCTGCTCTCCCGGTCTTCATAAAGGACAGTGCCCAGAGGATCTAGGACTGCTCATCGGGAAAATTGGCAGTGCAGATGCCGAGGTACAAGGTGCAGGACTGCATGAATGCTCGCCCATGCAAATGGTCACCATCGAACTCGGATGGCTTGGCGGGCTCTACTGTTCGTTTCATGGGCTGCCGAATGCGGGTCTGGAGGCCAGCCACTAAATTTGTAGTGATTGCCTGTAGCGCGTTCAGCCTCGTCTCCAGATCCTGCTTCTCTCTTCTCTCTCTCAGTAACTCCTGTTCTATACCGGCCAGTTGGTCCAATAACTCCTGGGCCAATGGCAAATCTATAGAGAGTAGGGTGTTTTTTGTAAGTGAATGAGGAGGGGCTGCCGCTGTCGCTGCTTCTGAAGAAATTCGATTTGGAGTAGTATGAAGGGGCAGCCGGTACTCAAGGGAGAGAGTTTTCTACTATAAGGGCAACCTAAGCAGGCATTCTACCCTCAGGCGGCGCACTGGCGAAGGGGGATCCAAAGTTTTAGTATGGTACCTAATACATGGTGACTAGCCTACCTGGCAAAGGGGGATCCAAAGAGAAAACTCTAGGGAACCCTTCACCCACTGACTACTGTATATAAGCACCATCGCTATGGCACTCCGCGCTCTACCGGGCATCACCCTCCGTACCGACTGGGAAGTTCTGCCAGGGCCTAGATGTCAGGAGCAAACGACGAAAAGAGGGCCAATGGTTATAGTTGGTACTTCTGAAGGGTACCCGCCAATAGTGATGATCGTTTGGTGCACGGTACATTTGGTACTGCCATGAGTGGGCCGAATGGATCCCGGTTGGCGGGTGTGGAATATGGGTGGGCTAGTGCCAGTCAGGATTCATGATCGGGAGTTCCCCTGACAAACGGCCACCCACATGAGCGAGCCGATCGCTTGTCGATATGGGATTTTTTTCATTTCTTCTTTTTCGTTATATGTCTTCGGGCATTGCTCTTTAGATAACTTGATATTTGGATCTATGGGAGTTGTGTGTGTTTTGGCGTTTTGTAGACCGAACCGGCTAATGATTTTGTCGATGTACACCAGTTGAGAAAAGTCAATTGTGCATGATTTTTGGTCGCATTCAATTTTCATGTTGAGCAACCAATATATTTCGCCGAGGTCTTTCATTTTGAAGATCTGGGAGAGATCATGTTTGATTTCATCTACAATTGCCAAGTCAGCAGCAGTGATCGTGAGATCGTCCATAGCTGCAGCTATGACCGCGTGCCCTTTTTGTCCGTGTCTGTAAAATACAGCGGCATCTGAGGCAGATATTGTAAATCCGAGACTTTATAACATGCTGGATAGGCAATGATACCACTCGTGTCTGGATTGTTTAAGTCTGTACATGGCTCTTTTTAATTTGAGTACATGATCTTCAGTTCCACACTCATATGAGCATGGTTGTTTCATGTAAATAGGTTCCTTGAGCGGCGCATTTATGTAAGCATTGTCGACGTCCATTTGGTGGATGGGCCAGTCATTCCTGGCTGTGATCGCGCATATTGTTCGCAAGGATGATAAGTGGACAACGGGAGTATACATCTCTTCGTAGTCAATGCCAAAGCTTTGCGTGAACCCTTGAGCTACAATACATGATTTAGCTTTATAGATCTTCCCTTGTGAGTCTCTTTTCTGAACAAATGTCCACCTGCTGCCAACAATGTTAGCACCGGTTGGTGGTTTGACAAGATCCCATGTTTGTTTTTCAATTAAAGCATTGTATTCGTCATTCATGGATCTCTTCCATATTGGGCTATCTAAAGCTTCATTGGCATTGGCGGGTAAACTAAATTTTTCACCCATGAATTCGTTATTTGGCAATAGTGTTGCGCTAATGGCTAACTCATGGCTGCCCGGATATATTTCTAGTGCTAGCGTACTAAACTGTGCGCTAGTTTCATCACTAGATAGCAGTCTTGATGTTGGGTCAGCGGCAGGCCGTTCTTGTTGGAGGCGTATATGCACGCTCCTTCTCAATGGCTTGCTCTCACTCGGGCCAGTAACGGCCTGTTGACCCGGTTGCAAGTTTTCGAGACCAGTGTCCGGTGCATATTTCATTTCATCCCCGCTCATTTCTTCGAGCGGAAGGTGCATGGCAGGTACCGTAGGCGCTGATGCGATCGGGTGTGATGGCTGAACGCTTTTGGTTCGCATAGGGGTGAATATCGGCATTTCCTTGGTAGGTACAATTGGAGCTAATTTTGGCTCTTCATTAAAGAAGACATCACGCTTGGTTGTTACCTTCCGGGAGTCTGGCCAGTAAATAAAATGACCATTGCTCTGCGTAGAATAGCCAATCCATTTGGCGGTCCTAGCTCTTGGTAATAACTTGTCTCCTTGCTTGATTTTTACATAAATGTTGCTTCCCCATGCGTGTGAATCCTGTAAGTCGGGTTTTTTATGATAGATCATTTCATAAGGCATTTTCTCGGGTAAAGCTCGCGTATATGTGCGGTTCTTGAGGTAATTAGCGTGTTGAATTGTGTATCCCTATAATGTTTTGGGGAGACCAGATTCAATTAACATGGCACATGTGCATTCTACTAAGGTGCGGTTTAGCCTTTCGGCTATGCCATTCGACTCGGGAGTGTTGTGCACCATTAGTCGATGTTGCGTACCCTGTTTAGCTAGATAATCCTCAAACTCACTACTAGTATACTCGCCCCCTCAATCGGATACGAGCACTTTAATGTGAATGTTCCATTGGCGAAGTAGCATAGCCTCATAAAGTTTGTACTTTTGAAACGCCTGATCCTTTGAATTCATTAGATACAAGACCGATTCCCAGGAATGGTCATCTGTAAATGAGATGTAATAGATTTTTTTGTCAATGGTTGGGTGCCTAGCAGGACCCCAAACATCGGTGTAGACTTTATCCCTGGGTTTCTTCAATCTTTCACTTGACTCTTTGGGAAGAGGTTTGCGTGTCATCTTAGATTTGATGCATGCTTTGCAGGAGATTCTGTTGTCTATGGAGCTTGGATGGATGCCCGTTACCATGCCATGGTTGACTAGGTATCTCATGGATTTCTCCGAGATATGTCCAAGTTTCTTATGAATCTCCATGGCAGAAAGGCATATATTAATAGAGTGTATTGGTGAATCATCGTTTAAGCAGTAAAGACCGTGGACTTTGGGCGCTTGCATCAATATATGGCTGAGAGGATTTTTAATTACATATTTTTGATGCGCAAACTCGGTCCAGTACCCCACATTATCACAGCGGCCTATTGAGATTAGGGTGAATGCGATCAATGGTGCATAGAGTGTATCTCTTAATGTTATAGAAGCTCTTTTCCCATTTGCCATTGTATGCAAGATAAGCTGGCCGGATCCAAGGGCTTCAAACACGCCCTTATCGGCTGCATAAATCTTGCGAGGCTCTGGGAATGTGCGATAGTGTTGTAAGATACTCTGGTCCGGTGTCATGTGTGAACTGGCACTGGTGTCCAATATAACGACCGATCCCAAAGGATCGCTCATCAGAGCTGTTGGGTCGAAATTGTTGAACGCTGCGGACTCTTCATTGTCACCTTCGGATGAGATTTCATCTTCAGCTGTAATAGCTTTCGCCTTCCCTTTTCTCTTTTTGGATGTGAATTTAGCGCGCCTTTTTTGTCTCGGCCCCTGGCCTTCTTTTCCGCCCCCTTTCGCCCAACAGGTCTCGATAGAATGCCCTTTTTTCTTGCAGTTAGAGCATATCTTTATTTGCCCAGTTGGTACTGGTTTGGTAGATGTCCCTACAAAAACTTGCTCCTCTTGAGAAATTGACAGGGTTTTACGCCTGTCATATTGGGCTTTCAAGACCCTGATAATATTAGCATGGTCTAAAGGTATGCCCATTTCCTCAAGAGAAGTTGTGAGGGAATTCATAACAGCTTCATAAGAGGGTGGCAATGAGGCAAGAATGATATCAATGAATTTGACTTCAGAGATTGTGGCTCCCATTTCATTGAGCCGTGCATAGAGGTCTTGGGCTTTATCTAGATGGTCCCTCAGGTCATCGCCTTTGGCACATTTGATGTTCCGGAGTTGGCGCTGAAGAGTTACAACAACCATCTTGGGCTTCCTCGTCATTTCGGTGACTAGTGCATCCCATGCCTCTTTTGCAGTTTTCATCTTCTGAATCATCAGGGCCAGCGACTCTGACACAGAGACGATAAGTTGAGCCTTAACCTGGCCTTCTCTTGACATATATCTCTCCAACCTCTCCTCAGCTTTATCTAATAGTGTCTCCTCGTCATCTGTAAAGATATGACCTTGAGGGAATGTAGGAGGGTCCGGAGGCCTGAGGGCTGTGCCGTCGATATGTCGAAGGAGGCTTTTGGATTCAAAATAGCTCAGAAGAGTTGCCTTCCATAATGGCCAGTTGGAACCATCGGTAGACAACTTCTCCACAGCCATTAACTTGTCTGATTTATCCCTGGGGCCCATAACCGTGTAGGAAAATGAGCTCAAATAGATTAATGTGATTTGAGTAGGAACACAAGGGACACACAGACTAGTAAAAGAACCCCTCAGTGTGTGTATGGTCAACACTCAATTTTATAAAAGGTAACTACCTAGTAAAAGAACTACAGAAAATTTAGTTTTTGTATTGAACACTAGAATTATTTTGCTCACCCCCTCAGTGTGTGTATGGTCAACACTGAGGAGGAAATACTACTGTGCGCAAATGCGCGCAAATAGTATGAGCCGTGTGATGTCATACATGACTGTAATTTTGACTTTTGAGGATCGCGTGACGCTCCAGCGGGGTTTGAATTTCGATATCGCGTCGCCTAGAATGTAATAATACAGCTTTTTTAAATCTCAAAAATAGAAGAAAAATAAGAGAAAAATAAAGGAAAAGTATACCGATGGTTCCTCGTCAAACATAACGAGGAATGTAGGAGATTTTAATTATATTCGGCTTGATTTGTCGGAATAAACCCAACACCCACACCCAAGGACACCTGACCTGGTAACCCATGCAGGTTGGCCTAACCCATGCCATTCCCTAAGCAGCAGAATCCTTAGACTTTCCTCTTAAGAACCTCCCTTGTCTAGTCCAACTCTGTGAGGCCACTCCAGAGTTGCTTGAAGGGTTGCCCTAACATATGCTTCCATATGTTCTTGGCCTATGTTCCCCACTCTCATTTAGTATTTAAATGAGTCATTTTCATGTATGGTTACCTTAGTTCAGAACACAAACTAGGCTATTCAAGCTACTCTAACCTCCTCAGTAAAGGTCCTCATTTGGTCCTGACATTTTGGCCAATGACTGAACTATTCAAAATTGGGTGCAACACATATTGAAGTCAAGTCACATCTGACCCTTGATTCAGTGGATCAAACCAAAACTCAGTACCTCCATTTTAGTTGAGCTTGACTCACAGTTTTAACAGTATTTCTGAACTATGAACTGTAGCTATATAGCACCATTGTCAATGTCTTTAAGTACAAAAATAAAATTGATTCTACTTCCTTGGGTTGTGTGACTTTTTTATTCAGTCAAGGCATACCTTCGAGGGAAGACAAATTCTGACATCGACAAGAAAAACTGCTTAGCATCGGTCCTTATATTTGAAAAATTTCGGCCAAAAATTGACAGCTTGGGCGTTCAATCCCAGGAACCTCTTATTTTTGTGTTCAGAGTAATGTACAGGTCACGAAAATGCGATCGGACGTCTCAAAAGTGGCCGGAGAGGCGCGGCTGCAGCACATCTTACGCTGTACACTCGCGAGTCGACCGGGCTTGCCACTCCAGCCGTATCTAGTTGGGACGACGGGGTTTGCCAAGTAGCTGGTTATTGTTCTCGAGCTGCGCCACTTCTTAGGATGTCC
>QLPI01008348.1:0-18926 GCA_003314275.1 Chroogomphus rutilus
AACAATTATATGAAATATGAGAATAAACTTGAACTCATACCTCAGTCTCTTGGAAAAGAGCTGAGGTCACAGAGTCACACAACTGCAATATACAATGGAAAATTCAAACTCCTATCAAAGGCAGATATCAGAAATAATAATGAATAGAACCCATACTCTCTCTCTAATACCATTAGGTCCTGGTTGCCAAGGATAAGGAGAAGAGATGTTTGGGCTGAATATCAAATCCTTAACACTACTTACAAGAGAATGAGAATGTACTGGTGCCGATGTGAAAAGAGACATTGCCACTAGCATCTGCACGGTAAATGTGAGTGGACATACAGTTCATTGTTTAACGAGGAAACATACCGATGCTTGCATCTGAAAAAGTAGGTGATACTCCTGGAAACGACCACATTTGTGTTTATGAAATTTTTGGTTTCTACATGTACGAAAATCCCATCAGCTGAGTTAAATTTAGGCCGAGCTGTCATCCCCGATGAAAACTCAGTGAAATATTATGAGGTCAAGACTATGTGATATACTAGCCAATAAAAGCGCAAAAGAAACGTGTACCGGAACAGTCCATTTTATGTTTCTGAATACCAAGGAAACACACGTTCATTGTAACGATCGGTGCCGTATTCAAGAGCATATCAGGAATGATACCTACAGTGATTCATATCAAACAAAATCCAGAAAAAATCACTTCAGAGCTCACAATGAAGTTGGTATAAATATGGATTGATAATATTTACAAATTTCATAGCTTGACAACCTTGGAGAAAGAAAATTATTATGGACGCAGTGAACGGATCGATCATGCTGTCTCAAACACACTTGATAATCAAGAAATGAACTACAGGCGCATGAAATGTTCGGCAATTTCGTTGATTTATTGTAAATCAGCTTTTCAACAACTTCAGTACAATGACTCGAACTTCCTCATAATATTTTTCCGCGAAAATCATGTCATGATCTGCACCCTCGACAGGAAGGAACTCAGCGGCAGGGAGTAGCGTTTTGATCTTCTCTCCAAACTTGATGGGCACAGTAGTGTCATTGGTTCCCAGTACATCGGTCAGCTGATGTCTAAAAACATATACAAGAAGCCCACATGAATGATAGGACACTTCAAATGAGGGGTTTCAGCGATGAGATAGTGTTGTCCATGTCGCGAATTGGACCATCTTTGATAGAAGATGTTAAAGCCTGGAAGACATTCAGTCTGGAATTTTCTAAACTGTTCCCAATGATGCTTGAAGGATTCGGCATAGAAAGGCCAATCTCCTGGACGACACGAGATGTTAAACGTCAAGGCAAGATGATTGTAAAAAAACTGGAGACAGTTATGGTATTGCTTTTTTTATTCTCGTGTCTTGATGGTATTTGACAGTTTGGGCCGATGAGAAAATTGGAATTGCCATAGCCGATCATGTAGGCCTCCTAGAAAAGGTACAACCGCTTAGTGACGGCAAAACCAACATTTGCCTAGTGGGACTAGTTTAAAACATTTCACTCTAAATTTTGTCATGCCCTCTACATTCAAGGATTGTCGAATGCTTTTATAACCATTGCAGAGACCCCTCGCTTGAAGTGTTCTATCATTCATGTGGGTTCCTCTGGTAATCTTTCCCAAAATATTTAATCTAATCATTTGTTGAATTTAGAAGGCAACAATAACACCACGGTGATATCAGGGTCGGACAGTGACTCAATGAGCTACTTCCAGCAGACGAATTCCATTTCGTCGACAAAGCAAACCATGACTTAATGTGGGTGGATGAATCTTATCAGCCAGTTCAGTTTGTCCTCCTGAGGTTCTTGGAAAGTTAATCTAAAATTCTTCGCCCGAAAGTTCGAAACCCTGCATCAAGTCTGATATTTGTGAGTATTTAATAATGAATCTGGCAGTCTTCCGTTTGTAATTTTGACATATCACTAGAGTAAAATCGTTCATTTTTTGAAAGAGTGCTTTATTCGGTAGATACAGCAAAAATACTACTTATCTCACAAGCAATATTAACCCAAAGACGACACTATACTATGCTGTCTTCGGTCATGCGCAGCCATGCCAATCAAGGGAGGCTCAGAATGACATGACTAATATGTTTAAATTAAGCTGCGATAGTAATTTTTCTACCACTATATGTGTAAGCTATACAAAATTTAATGAAAGAATTTGAATGATGAGTTATTCTGTAACATCCAGGTGTAAACGTGTGATAGACGTTGATTTCTGGTTTTCCATCTCTACGTACCTTCCACATGCTGTGATTCCTTTGATACCTGAAATTGGGAACATGAAAATGAAACAAAAAACAAACATTGAGGGCTCCCCCCGAGTGGGAACCGTACACCCTTGTTTCACTAGAGCAATTGTTTTATTGGGTCAACAAACTGCACAACAGACATAAAACATAAACCGACAGAGCAGGATGATAGATGGCGATCAGGTCAGACCTGATCAACCAGTTCACCACCCTGGAATGTCACGCAGTATTCATATTATTTATCTTATTCTCGATCCTGCCGATCATGATTTCCCCAAGAACGGCAATGGCAGCAGACCGACCACATCCGATGACGTCATTCCAATGCCACATTGTTAACCATTTAACCCCGATCACAGCCAGGTTGCCAGTCCGATGGAGAAAGATCACAAATATGTAACATTTGGGCAGGGAAAGGAGGTGAGAGGGTGTGGTTTATTTGGGACACAATCTGCGTTCTTCTTTTGGTGATTGCACGTGCATAGGAATGCAGAGAGTCCCTATTATACGTGAAGCATGTCCTTGTTTGCGTGGGGTATGGGCAGGCGAAATATTGGCGATAATCTTTTAGGTGGAATTTAATGCAAACAGCTCAGTCTCAAGCACTTCTGGGAAGCACTCAGCTGGGTACAGACCTTATCCATAATTCTCATACATGTCCGGACGGACGAGAGCAGAGCACATAACAATGGGCGACCCAAACCGACAGGCCACGGTGCTGTGTCTGAGCGGAGCATGAGAACTGAGCCACAACGTCAATGACAAGATGGTGAGCCCATTGTTGAAATATTTCGTTGAGGTGTTGACATCGTTAAACGCTGGAAGTAGTTAGACGCCGCACAAAGTTTTCTTGTAGTGACGTGACGTGTCACGAAATACAGACTTTCACACCTCTATTTCCAACACCCATAGCTGCACTCGTTGGGAACAATGAGATTGTAATCTTTTGAAGTCAGCAGATCAATTATTTTTCAGACTCAATACTGTCTGATTGGAGAGTGTACAGTCTTTAACTGAAGAATTTATTGAACAAAATAAGCGTCTCAGCCGATTAATTTATCTTGTTGAATGAAAAGCACCATTTTCCAAGCACTCAGTCAGAACTTGATAGTCTTGAGTATCAATGTGCATGTTTCTCACTTTAGTGACCCCTGTAGCCGCTCAAAATCATTTTGGCAGATATCCCCATGGAAGTGTGTGTGCCCCATCCAGCCACATGATGACATGTGGTCAGGTTGGCGGTGACTACTATCCCCAGCTCAGCCTTTCCAGTTATCCTACCTAGCTGCACTCTCATCTGTGCCATATCAATAAAGGTTTCCGGCGTTGCATACCATTGAATGAGTGCCTTCCTGCCCAAGTGCATCTCCATGTAAAGGATGTGTATTACGACCATCTCTATCAGTGAAACCGTTTCTACTGACATTCTATCCCACTTGCTGGACGAGTCTGGTATAAATCTTTATGACGGCTGTGTCCCCGAGTTATGATCGCAGCCCAGCGCGAATATTTGTTTGAAAAGTTATATGTGCATTCAATACACATGGAAATAACTTTTTAGATTACCTAGAATAATTGGTTTGCCCTGGAAGCAAAAGGAGTATTGGTGCTTGACAATAAGGTTCTGGCGCTAGCATCGCACGCTGTACTTCCCACGTGACACACTCTTTGTCGTTCGGCATACCTCACGTAGTCGACCTCAGTCCCAAGCAGAAACTTTGACATTTGAATCGATAATAAATGTCCTCGCCTAGAATCGAATTTACCGCTACTGGGAGCACCATCAGTGAGATTCTTCACGATAAATCCAAGTGCCAACCACTAATCATAGTTCTGTTGCAGAAACGCAGGGTGATGTGGTCTTCCAGAGTACCGTCCACCATAATACCATCAGTAAGTACAACGCTGCTTGAGGACATTGCTTCCATACTCATGACAGTGCAGATGTCTCGCAGGATCCGTTAGCGTTACTCAAACCCGTCGATCACGCATCCTATGACACGCGGTACGGCGCCGAAGGTGACCTACCGCGCGGATGCATGCAAGACACCCGTGTGCAGATATTGGCGGATCTAGAAGCCTGGGCGGATGATCCTTCATCTCCAAACGTCTATTGGCTCAACGGCCAGCTCGGTACAGGGAAAACAACTATCGCCCATAGCCTCTGCAGACGTCTAGATGGGCGAAACAAGCTTGGGGGAAGCTTCTTCTGCTCTCGCTCAGGATTGACGGATGCATGTCGCATCATCCCTACAATCGCTACAATCCTTGCCCGAACTAACTCAAAGATCCGATCAGTCATCCATGACGTCCTTGCGAACAAACCCGACGTCGCCGATCTCAATGATCTATCTGAGCAGTTCCGCTCCCTGGTCGTCAATCCCGTCAAGACCGCTACTGTAAACGAACATGGGGTTTATTACATTATCGTTATAGATGCCTTAGACGAATGCTCAGCACCCGGAATAGTAGAAATGTTGATCAAGGCTATCCTTGATGGCATGAGCAACATACCGCTCAAAGTGTTCATTACAAGCCGACCCGAGAGTTGGATTGAAAGGATTTTTAGGACCCATCCTCTTCATTCGCTGGATACCTTGGGCATCGTCAAAACCTCCCTACAGGAAGCCACACATGATGCAGTACGAAATGACATTCACACATACCTCCAAAATTCGTTGGATGAAATTGCCACGATGGATAGATTCTCGGCGGGCTTGCCTTCGTGGCCTCCTGTCGATCAGTTTGAAATTCTTCTCGATCTGTGCTCGGACCTTTTCATTTATGCTGCCACGGCCATTCGTTATATCGGCGCGACAAATAAAGATAACAGGTCTCGGTTGACAGAGATCACCCGACTCGATTCTCCTCTCTCCTCGCCGCCCCATATGGAGCCGATTGACAGGCTCTACCAACACATTGTAGACTTGGCCTTTCCCCAGTCAGCCAGGAGCGGAAGCCCAAATGGACACCATGTACTGGCTGCGGTGATCTGCTTTCAAACACCACTGTCCATGGACCACATCGCATCGCTACTGGATCTAGAAACACGTGACATTCAATTTGCATTGTTGCCATTACAATCCGTGATTCATATCACCGACACCAGTCCCATCACCATCTGTCACGCCTCGTTTGGAGAGTTCATCGTCAATCCAAAACGTTGCTATAGACACAGCATTGATGCCTCAGATACCCACCACAAACTGGCCGTCAATTGTCTCCAGAGGTTGAATACGTCTCTCCGGCATAACATCTGCAATTTATCCGATCGTGGTATAGCCGGACTACCCCATGAAATCCCTGATGCTAGCGTTATTCCTGAGACTCTCAGATACTCATGCTTGTACTGGGCCTCCCATCTTGTTGAGGCTCTTGCATCCCCATCTACAGAGATTCGACCGATGCTCAGAGAACTTGGGACATTCGCCAATATACACTTATTGCACTGGCTTGAGTGCCTGAGTACACTCGGAGAGCTTGGATCTGGGCTGAGGTCTCTTAGCATGGCAAAAGAAGCCAACTCGGTTAGTAATGAATATGGTAGAGGAGTTTAGCTCATCATTTTGCCAGAAATACTCCAAGATTGATTCCCGCCACCGGCTGCTATTCGAGGATGCTCGTCGGTACCTGCAGATGGCGTTTGAGACCATGTCACATCACTGCCTGAACACGTATGGCTCGGCCCTCGCATGGATCCCAACACGAGCACTGATAAGACATCACTATCCGACATTGTTTGGTAACTTACCTAGAGTAGTGGTGGGCATTGCTGGGACATGGGGACCATTCGAGCATGTCATGACACACCCTTCACGTGTACGCTCCGTTGGATTCTCCCCTGACGGGACACGTGTTGTGTCTGGGTGTGTCGACTCTGCAGTTCGCATCTGGAATGCTACTACGGGGGAGATTGAGCGCATATTGGTAGGGCATCCAAATCGAGTGTTGTCCGTTTCCTTCTCACCCGATGGGACACAAATCATTTCTGCCTCGACCGACGGCTCGATTCGAATTTGGAATGCTAGAACGGGGGAGGTACAGCATATCCTCCAAGGACAGTCACAGTCGGTCAACATGGCTGCTTTCTCACCTGATGGAAAAATTGTTGTCTCTTGCTCTGTTGACTCCACTGCTCAGGTATGGGATGCCACCATAGGGGAGACAAAGCGCATACAAGAACTTGATTCTCCAGTGTGGTGTGTTGCATTCTCACCTGATGGAAAACATGTTGTGTCTGGGCTGCGCGACACCACTGTTTGTATTTGGGATGTCACAACGGGGACAGTAGAGCATATACTCAAGGGACATTCAAGTTTGGTGAGCTCGGTTGCCTTCTCACGTGATGGGATGCATATAGTGTCTGGTTCCTATGACAACTCAGTCCGTATTTGGAATACAGATGGCTGGAAATTAGAGCGCATACTCGAGGGACATTCAAATTGGGTGGATTCTGTTGCATTCTCTCCCGACGATACACATGTCGTGTCTGGGTCGTGGGATCAGTCAGTCCGTATTTGGCACGTAGCTTCGGGGGAGACAGAGCGTGTGCTCAAGGGACATACGAGTCATGTGAACTCTGTTGCATTCTCGCCTGACGGGAAATACGTGGCATCTGCGGCGGGGGACAGCACCGTCCGGATTTGGCATTTGACGAGCAACTTGGAGACGGTAGATCCCCGGTCCCTTTCACGTGACAGTGCAAGCGCATTGTCTGGTTCACGCGCGACGATGGCTGGTATTTGGAAGGCGATCAGGGGAAAGAGAGACAAGGAACTCCAGGGACATTCAGAATGGGTTGATTCAATTGCATTCTCCCCTGATGGCACACGAGTGGTGTCTGGGTCGGGCGACCACACCGTTCGAGTCTGGAATGCCACCACTGGAGAGATAGAGCATGTACTCGAGGATCATTCGGGTTTTGTGACCTCTGTTGCTTTCTCCGCTAATGGGAAATACATCGTGTCTGGATCATTCGACGAGTCAGTCATTCTCTGGAAGACAGCTACTGGAAAGATGAAGCGCAAACTGAAGGGACATTCAGATCAGGTGAGATCTGTTGCATTCTCCCCTGATGGGAGACGTGTAGCGTCGGGCTGTGATGACGGCTCTGTCCGCATTTGGAATGTATCTCAAGAGAAGGTAGAGCATATACTCACTGGTCATTCACAATTGGTGAACTCCGTCACCTTCTCTTGCGATGGATCGCGTCTCGTGTCTGGCTCGGACGATCAATCAGTCCGGATATGGGATACGACCACTGGAGCGATAGAGCATACATTCGAAGCACATTCACAGGTGGAGTCTGTTGCGTTCTCATCTGATGGCATGCACGTCGTGTCTGCCTCATGGGACAGCTCAGTCCGTATATGGGACACTACCAGTGGCGATTCAACACGACTACCGGAACACGAATCCTTCCAATTCCCAGATGGAAATAGAGTCACTCATGTCCTCCGTGGCCGCTTTCATCTCTTTTCCCCTGGGGAGCCTCAGATCTTGATCTCACACAGTGAGGACTGGATTCTCACTGACTCACCACTGCAATCTTGCTGGATTCCCCCTGATTTCCGCAATTTCCTTACCATTGCCCTCTCCACATCCAAAGTGTGCTTTGGATATGAATCAGGTCACATTATCATAATTGATCTCATGCCTATGTATCAGTACCATAACTAGTGATTGGGTCATAGAGGTTTACTGAAGATTTACAACTATATTAGTTCCTTCTTTTTTGATTGCACCCTCATAGTCCTGACATGCTAGTAATTGAGCAAATTACAGCATGGTAGTGGTTATCAAACCCAAAGTGATGTTCTTTTATATGATAGTTTCTGCTTTCTTTGTTGCTATATTTTCCAATCTTAAAACTGAAAAGGTGGTCTTCTTAGTTCTGGCAGATCTAAAAGAGATATATATTCACCACATCTCACACATGTCTTCCTTCTGTTGAGTATTTCCTGCCCAACTCTCATGATATCTGCCGCTATGTTGCAAGTGACAGCCTAAATGGTCACAAGATGGCTTTCTGCAATTATGTTGTCTTAATATTTATCATTTCAAGTTGGTCAGGAAACCATTATTTCTGTAATAATCCTTCAGAATTCCTAGAGAATGTGGGCCTAGTCTGTTGATGGCCAGGTTCAGCTTTGACTATTATAAATATTAAAACTTCAGTGTAAAATCTTGTAGGATTCCTACAATCCTTGGCATCTATCTTCCAGAATGGTCCAATTCAGCACATAGAGAATGTTTTGAAAGCCATTTCAGAGGTCCCTCATTTGAAGTGTCTTGTAAATCATATAGTTATATGATTGATTTTGTCCAACTTACCCTAATCTCATCTTGGAATTAGCCACAGTTGGGTTTCCAACATTATATATTAATATATCACTACATATTAAACATATCTTGTGGGAGAACCACAACCATATAAACTGGCACTTTGGCGCCCAGACAAGATTCCAGGCTTGGCACCTAAGCGAAGGCAAAACCCAGGGCTCAGCTCCAGTAAGGTAGCAGACAAACAGTTTCCACTAAGGTCATATGACTCAAGTGTCACACTCGCCATTTCGCACAAGGATCTGGCAGCATCAACAAAAAAATATTCTGAGACCACAGATTAATGGCATAGAACTATATGTACATATTGTTGGTTTTAATTTTTGAAAAAAATCACTATTGCAAGTGTAGTATATCCAAACTTTCAAACATCTTCTCAAAATTCATAAACACATTTTTTAAGCAGTCTGACACTATCAAAATTTTTTTGGTCACAAAATTTTTGCACTGATGTAATCACCTATATAAGGAAATATTCCATATATAGAAAGTCTTTCCCACCAGTAATAGTGACAGTCCCAGGTGTCTGTTGCTGTCAAAAATCTACTAGAAGATGCCTAAACTCAAGAGAAGCTGGATAGTATCTAATCTTGGGACCCATGCCATCAAGGTTTTACCCTTTAATCTGTTCAGGATGAATTGTTGACAATAATTTCCCTACAGAAGCAGAAATTTGCGCAACCTGATTCAACTGAAAGCCTATCATTCAGTGGAGATTTCTCACAAAGCCTAAGTTTATCAGCATCTACTTTGTCTCAGCTGTCAGTGGACAATGATGTCCTGGTGGATGACCTCAATGGCCTTGAGAAGTGGCTTGCAAAAGGGAAAAAACAATTGGCGAAATTATTTGGATCACAAAGCAGTGACAAAACTAAGCACTGGGGACCATACAAGAAAAAAGGCACAGTCCAATCCATAAGGACACAACAGCACAATAAAAAGAAACAATGGGACTGGACAGCAAAAATGCAGAATCGAGGTTTTGGTGATATATGTGTCCTTCTTGGTGGCATGTCATCAAAGCAGCCACCTGCTCTCAAGGAAGTCAAAATAGATTCAGATTCAGATCAAGGGAGTATAATATTGGAGACCACAGATGAGGAAGAAGATGACATACCCATAGTTACCCAAGTTAATGGGCCAGAGCGAGAGGAGGATACCCTGGGTGACATTCCTGAGATTGTTCAGGATAATATTAAAACTATCCCAGAATGGACTCCATCACGACTATCACCCACACCACCACCAAATCCTAACCTTGTCAACCTACGAATTTCAGATCTTAAGCAAATTCTGCGACCAGAAAGGAAGGCAGGTGATGGCTATATGGACCCAGGCTTTGATTACACACTTCGCACACGCCTCAAGCTAATGGGTATCTTCCTCCACATTTATCGCTTTAATGGATACCAAGGATGGATTGCAGCATCCAAGCAAGCGGCAAGCATTGCAGGCAAGAATCCAGAATGGATGGCAATGTCAAGTCCACGTACCAAGACCCATCTGCCGGCAGTGCCGACCAAGCAATCATCCTATATCCACGACCAAGTGCCCGCGTCGCCTGCATAACACTTGGTGCGCCGGTCCTGGCTCAGCACATCCGCCATCCGCACTCCTCAGTTTGTTTCACCTCGGGACTTCCTGTCCTTGTATTATCCTCAGACGAGACCCCATTGTTTTATACTCGGCCACTCCCTATTGTCCCATCTTGAGTCACAACCCTATTGTCCTGTCTTTTATTGTTCTATCCCCACTTTGCATTCCTTGTTCTAATTTTGTTCGTTGTGGACAATGACCACATGCTCTGCATATCTTGTTGTCCCATATTCCTTATTCCACATGTCGCTTCTTAACCTATATAAGTAGGACATGGATGTACATACTTCTTCATTCTGGGTATCGACTAGGCTTAGGCCCTTCTACCTTCTTCTCTTCTGTTAAGTCCTCGACTCGGGCTGGCATCCTCAGCATCCCCCCGAGTATCTGTCTGTTGCAAATACAGTGGCACGCACAGCAAGTAGGGCATAACGCACGAGTATGTTGAAGCCAATGCCACTACTCTTGGCCTGCAGGACTCGGCCATAGTCCGCCCGACCTTTCGACAACACCCCTTGGCAGTACCAAAGTCCGTCAGTATCTGACGCTTGACAGGCAAGACAGCTATGTGAGTGGACACACAATTTCATCAGTGATCCAAAAAACCTACCAAAACATGAATATGGGCAATTCAATTCAACAATTCTGGAGGATGAAGATTTGGCACAAGAAATCTGTTTGCACCTGCAATCAAAAGGCAAATATGTCTGTGCCATGGATGTTTTGGAACCTGAGAAGCTGTGGCAAAACTTTGGTGTTAACCAAGGCAAGTCAAGTTCTCCAGCAAGATGCAAGAGGACAACAAAATACACCTGCACGGGCTATTTTTACGGAGAACCCAATTAAGAAATTATACTCCAGAGATTCACATAATCTGTTATCACAAGAATATTGCAATAAAGATTTAATGAAATCTCATGTAGCTGTGCAAAGTGTCTTTATTGATTCTGATCCGGGTCGTTTGTCCAAAGAGAATATTTAAGGGGGGTCTTGTCAGGCATCTCGTTCGTTACATATAGAATTAATATTTAAGGATGTTAAACTATTAGTTCTAGACTGGTTTAGATTTATTTCCACTTTTCTAATTTTTATCTGATTTGATTCTTAAAGGGGTAGCCTGCCACTTTGGTAGCAAGGTTAAGGTTTACTCTTTAGAATAAACCTAGTCAACAAGTCTTCGGACTTGTTGTAGAGTGTGGCTTCCGGTCTTCAGACCAGTTACCTAAGCAGACTTCAGTCCACTTATAAGAGTGCTGCTGGCACTTATTTAATCCTGTAGATTAAGATGGGTGAAAATGATTGTTATTTTACGCTACAAAACTAGTTTCTTTTATACTAATTCTAAGCTAATTATGTAATCTCCTGATAAGGCAATTCCTTCATGAAGCTTGTGGAGGTGTTCAGAAGGTATTGGAATGCCTTGGAAGCTTGTGGAGTCATTGTGTCACCATTGTCACTACTTTTACAATAAAGAAATATAATATTCCCACAACTGGTACTCTCGTGACTGGTTATGTCACAAAATATTAATATTATATAAGTCCAGGAATTTGTTGTACATTGTTGACTGAGAACTTGAGCCAGGAGTTTGGAGCCACTTTTGTAGATTTAGGTAATGGCTCCATAGTTGTTGTACATTATAGGTCCACACATTCATAGGCAAAAATATAGATGTTTTTAGGATTATCCATAGGCTCAATCTCCTTGATAATTAAGAGTTAATTACTGGAGGTAATTCACTCTTAATTGGCCAGCCAAAAACATTATTATATTTTTTTTGTTGCCAAGACATGGCTGATTTAAGTGGAAATTTTCTTGAGGAGAGGTTTGGATTCTGCAGGCTGATTCGGCTCGAAAAAATGATTAAAAATAATAGAGAGCATTCCCTATTCCTCAACAATGGATGTGGTTCAGTTCCTTCATACACCAGAAATGAAGGAGAGGCTTAACTTGAAAAAGTTGATTTCTAAACAAACAGCACGCAGGTGGATGGCCAAAATGGATTACCATTGGAAGAAAGAGCCAAAAGGTCAATATAAGGATGGCCATGAGCGTGAAGATGTTGTTGCTTACCGACAAATATCTTTCTCCCATTTGTGGCCTCCATCTGACCCCATATGCACCAATGGACCAAGGATGGCATACTTGAAACCAGTTGGAAGGCAGCCAAAGGCCTGGATAAGCCTGTTGTAACCTGGGTGCATGATGAATCAACCTTTTACACACATGATCGTTGTGTTTTACACTGGGTTCACTCAAGTGAGAGTGCAAAACCATATGCAAAAGGTGAAGGGCCATCACAAATGGTCACAGATTTTGTGTCACAAGACTATGGCTGGTTGCAAGCAAAAAATAGGTGAGTCAGTTGTAAGCAATATTGCAAAGAAAACCACATGCTTATGAATGATTTTCAGCAATGACAGGACTAGAGTTATGTTCAAAGTAGGAAAGAATCGTGATGGTTACTTCACCAATGATGCAATCCTTAAACAGGCAAATAAAGCTATGGACATTCTTGATAAGGATTACCATGATGACACACATGTGTTTTTTTATGATAATGCCAAAACTCACACAGCATGTTGCCCAAATGCACTTTCAGCCAAGCACATGCTTGTCAAACCTCCTAAGGATGTATCCTCCAACTTCCTGTGCAGTGTCAAAGGTCCCAATGGCACAGTGCACAAAGTCCCAATGCAGGATGGGCGATTTCTTGATGACACCCCACAATCATTGTATTTTCCAATTGGCCATCCACAGGCTGGTTTGTTCAAAGGCATGCGTATAATTATCCAAGAATGTATTAATCATGGAGCACATTTGCCAGATCCCACACACCTATTGGCACAATGCCAACAGTTTAAGTGTGTACCTGGGCAAACCAACTGCTGTTGCTGTTGGATTCTATTCAATGAACCAGATTTTTTTGGGCAGAAATCCAAACTTGAGGAGCTTGTTGAATCACGTGGGTACCAGATGATTTCCTATCCAAAATTCCATTGTAAAGTCAGCTTCATTGAACAATGCTGGGGATTTGCTAAGAGGGTGTACCAGGAGTTTCCTGCATCATCATCAGAAGCTGATCTTGAAAGAAATCATTCTTGCTCTGAATGCTGTGCCTTTGGATTCAATGAGAAGGTATATCATGCACTTATCTCACTTATCCACTTATCTGTTATACTCCCATTGCATTTGTATGCTGTTTCATTCAGTCATTGATACTTGTTTCTTTCAGATTCTCCACAAGATCATTACAGTTTATAGATGCATATCAGAAAGGCCTCACAGGTAGTCAAGCAGCTTGGGCCAGTTGGAAATACCGAGGTCACTGTACCTTGCCAGATACTATTCTAGCTGAGTTGGACAAGGCTGATATTATATAGTGTATGGTGCACGTTACTTAGTCACCGCAACTTTGAATTCGTGCACTTCCGATCATGATGGGGATATTCTGACCAGGTGAAAATGGTCTATTTGATATGCAGGAGAGAACTACCAACCAGATTTCCATAAGACCCTCTGGTTGCTGAGTTTTTATACTGGACACCGAATGAATTGGCCAGTTTCCTTATTAAGGTATCTATTAAGTAATCAATTACCATATAAGGCAGGTGTCTATTATGTAATCAATTGTCAAATCGAGCTGCCATACCCTCCGGTACCCGTGTATGGGATTTGTATTTTCGTGAACTGAACTTCTGGACATGAAGTTGTGCATCACAAGCACCCATTCCTCCGTCATATGCATCCACCCAACATCACATCCGATGCTCCCACTTTCAAATTGTTTCCACCAGGTACCGGGTACCCCCCTCTCCCCTTGCAGAGTGCCGGATAAGCACCCGATCCGAGGTCGCCTCCCCATTTTGGCCTCTGTCACAAAGTTGCGGTAACTAAGTGACGCGCACCATAGCTAAATCATTATTTCCAAAAAAATTTGCCATCCTCTATAGCAGAATACTTTTTTTTTCAATTTTTTTTTTCAATGACGAAAATTTTTGCGTTTGTGACTGTGACTGTCACATCACGTGACCTTAGCAGAAACCGTTTGTCTGCTACCTTAGAATTGCTATAAAGCAATATATTTCCCAGTGATAAATATAGATAAAATCACAAGAAATTCCAAGGCATTATTCTCCTAATTCTCCAACCAACTCTCCGATATTAGAGGGCAGGAAAACCCCAGGAAACCCTATCTGCCACCCTCAACTACACTAATCAGCGTGAGATGACGGATAAACTTTTTTGAGTATAGATAGAATGGTCACAAGCTGTACTTACAAGAAAATGAGAATGTACTGGTGCCGATGTGAAAAGAGACATTTCCACTAGCATCTGCACGGTAATGTGAATGGAGGTGCAGTTCATTGTTCAACGTGAAAACATACCGATGCTTACATCTGAAAAAGTAGGTGATACTCCTGGAAACGACCACATTTGTGTTTATGAAATTTTTTGTTTCTACATGTACGAAAATCCCATCAGCTGAGTTAAATTTAGGCCGAGCTGCCATCCCCAATGAAAACTCAGTGAAGTATTATGAGGTCAAGACTATTTGATATACTAGCCGATAAAAGGACAAAAGAAACGTGTACCGGAACAGTCCATTTTATGTTTCTGAATACCAAGGAAACACACGTTCATTGCAACGATCAGTGCCGTGTTCAAGAGCATATCAGTAATGATACCTACAGTGATTCATATCGAAAGAAAATCCTGAAAAAATCACTTCAGAGCTCACGATAAAGTTGGTATAAATATGGATTGATAATATGTACAAATTTCATAGCTTGACAACCTTGGAGAAAGAGAATTATTGTGGACGCAGTGAACGGATCGATCATGCTGTCTCAAACACACTTGATAATCAAGACATCAACTACAGGCGCATGAAATGTTCGGCAATTCCGTTAATTTATTGTAAATCAGCTTTGCAACAACTTCAGTACAATGACTCGAACTTCCTCATAATATTTTTCTGCAAAAATCATGTCATAATCTGCACCCTCGACAGGAAGGAACTCAGCGGCAGGGAGTAGCGTTTTGATCTTCTCTCCAAACCTGATGGGCACAGTAGTGTCATTGCTGCCCAGTACATCGGTCAGCTGATGTCTAGGAACATATACAAGAAGCCCACATGAATGATAAGACACTTCAAATAAGGGGTTTCAGCGATGAGATAGTGTTGTCCATGTCGCGAATTGGACCATGCTTGATAGAAGATGTTAAAGCCTGGAAGACATTCAGTCTGGAATTTTCTAAACTGTTCCCAATAGTCAATCATATTTCTTTGTAGTCACTAATTTGGAAATCCTGGTCCGTCATGCTTGAAGGATTAGGCATAGAAAGGCCAATCTCCTGAACGACACGAGATGTTAAACGTCAAGGCAAGATGATTGTAAAAAAACTGGAGACAGTTATGGTACTACTTTTTTCATTCTCGTGTCTTGATGGTATTTGACAGTTTGGGCCGATGAGGAAATTGGAATTGCCATAGCCGATCATGTAGGCCTCCTTGAAAAGGTACAACCTCTTAGCGACGGCAAAACCAACATTTGCCTTGTGGGACTAGTTTAAAATATTTCAGTCTAAATTCCGTCATGCCCTCTACCTTAAAGGATTATCGAATGCTTTTATAACCATTGTAGAGACGCCTCGCTTGAAGTGTTCTATCATTCATGTGGTTTCCTCTGGTAATCTTTCCCAAAATATTTAATCTAATCATTTGTTGAATTTAGAAGGCAACAATAACACCACGGTGATACCAGGGTCGGAGAGTGACTCAATGAGCTACTTCCAGCAGACGAATTCCATTTCGTCGACAAAGCAAACCATGACATAATTTGGGTGGATGAATTTTATGAGCCAGTTCAGTTTGTCATCCTGAGGTTCTTGGAAAGTTAATCTAAAATTCTTCGCCCCAAGGTTCGAAACCCTGCATCATGTCTGATATTTGTGAGTATTTAATAATGAATCTGGCAGTCTTCCGTTTGTAATTTTGACATATCACCAGAGTAAAATCGTTCATTTTTTGAAAGAGTGCTTTATTCGGTAGATACAGCAAAAATACAACTTATCTCACAAACAATATTAACCCAAAGACAACACTATACTATGCTGTCTTCGGTCATGCCCAGCCATGCCAATCATGGAAGGCTCAGAATGACATGACTAATATGTTTAAATTAAGCTGCGATATTAATTGTTCTAGCACTATATGTGTAAGCTATACAAAATTTAATGAAAGAATTTGAATCATGAGTTATTCTGTAACATCCAGGTGTAAACGGGTGTTATTTCTGGTTTTCCATCTCTACGTACCTTCCACATGCTGTGATTCCTTTGATACCTGAAATTGGGAGCATGAAAATGAAAAAAAAAAAAAAATCATTGAGAGCTCCCCCCGACTGGGAACCGTACACCCTCGTTTCACTAGAGCAATTGTTTTATTGGGTCAACAAACTGCACAACAGACATCAAACATAAACCGACAGACCAGGATGGTAGATCGCGATCAGGTCAGACCTGATCAACCAGTGCACCACCCTGGAATGTCACGCAGTATTCATATTATTTGTCTTATTCTCGATCTTGCCGATCATGATTTCCCCAAGAACGGCAATGGCAGCAGACCGACGACATCCGATGACGTCATTCCAATGCCACATTGTTAACCATTTAACCCCGATCACAACCAGGTTGCCAGTCCGACGGGAGCAAGATCACGAATATGTAACATTTGGGCAGGGAAAGGAGGTGAGAGGGTGTGGTTTATTTGGGACACAATCTGCGTTCTTGTTGTGGTAATGGCACGTGCATAGGAATGCAGAGAGTCCCTATGATACGTGAAGCATGTCCTTGTTTGCGTGGGGTATGGGGAGGCGAAATATTGGCGATAATTGTTTTGGGGGAATTTAATGCAAACAGCTCAGTCTCAAGCACTTCTGGGAAGCCCTCAGCTGGGTACAGACCTTATCCATAATTCTCATACATGTCCGGACGAGAGCAGAGCACATAACAATGGGCGACCCAAACCGACAGGCCACGGTGCTGTGTCTGAGCGGAGCATGAGAACTGAGCCACAATGTCAATGACAAGATTGACCTGTGGAAGGATGCCATTCTGTGGTGAACCCATTGTTGAAATATTTCGTTGAGGTGTTGAGGCTGATGTCGTTAAACGCTGGAAGTAGTTAGACGCCGCACAAAATTTTCTTGTAGTGACGTGACGTGTCACGAAATACAGACTTTCACGCTCCATTTCCAACACCCATAGCTGCACTTGGTGGGAGCAATGAGAATGTAATCTTTTGAAGTCAGCAGATCAATTATTTTTCAGACTCAATACTGTCTGATTGGAGAGTGTACAGTCTTTAACTCAAGAATTTATTGAACAAAATAAGCGTCTCAGCTGATTAATTTATCTTCTTGACTGAAAACCATCGTTTCCTCAGTGCTTCCCAAGCACTCAGTCAGAACTTGATGAGTTATGAGTATCAATGTGCATGTTTCAGTGACCCCTGTAGCCGCTCAAAATCATTTTGGCAGATATCCCCATGGAAGTGTGTGTGCCCCATCCAGCCACATGATGACATGTGGTCAGGTTGGCCGTGACTACTATCCCCAGCTCAGCCTTTCCAGTTATCCTTCCTAGCTGCACTCCCATCTGTGCCATATCAATAAAGGTTTCCGGCGTTGCCCACCGTTGAATGAGCGCCTTCCTGCCCAAGTGCATCTCCATGTAAAGGATGTGTATTATGACCATCTCTATCAGTGAAACCGTTTCTACTGACATTCTGTCCCACTTGCTGGACGAGTCTGGTATATATACTTTATGGCGGCTGTATCACCTAGTTATGATCGCAGCCCAGCGTGAATATTTGTTTGAAAAGTTATATGTGCATTCAAGACACACGGAAATAACTTTTTAGATTACCTAGAATAATTGGTTTGCCCTGGAAGCAAAAGGAGTATTGGTGCTTGACAATAAGGTTCTGGCGCTAGCATGGCATGCTGTACTTCCCACGTGACACACTCTTTGTCGTTCGACCTCGGTCCCAAGCAGAAACTTTTACATTTGAACCAATAATAGATGTCCTCGCCTAGAATCGAATTTACCGCTACTGGGAGCACCATCAGTGAGATTCTTCACGATAAATCCAAGTGCCAATCACTAATCATAGTTCTGTTGCAGAAACGCAGGGTGATGTGGTCTTCCAGAGTACCGTCAACCATAATACCACCAGTAAGTACAGCACAGCTTGATGACATTGCTTCCATACTCATGACAGTGCAGATGTCTCGCAGGATCCGTTAGCGTTACTCAAACCCGTCGATCACGCATCCTATGACACGCGGTACGGCGCCGAAGGTGACCTACCGCGCGGATGCATGCAAGACACCCGTGTGCAGATATTGGCGGATCTAGAAGCGTGGGCGGATGATCCTTCATCTCCAAACGTCTATTGGCTCAACGGCCAGCTCGGTACAGGGAAAACAACTATCGCCCATAGCCTCTGCAAACGTCTAGATGAGCGAAACAAGCTTGGGGGCAGCTTCTTCTGCTCTCGCTCAGGATTGATGGATGCACGTCGCATCATCCCTACAATCGCCAGCCAGCTCGCTCAATCAAACGCAAAAATACATTCCGCCATAGAAGAGGTTCTGAAGAGGAAGCGTAATGTGGCTGACCTCAATGATCTATCTGAGCAATTCCTCTCCCTGGTTGTCAATC
>QLPI01008351.1:0-11942 GCA_003314275.1 Chroogomphus rutilus
TTCTTTCGTAGCGCCCTATATCGGATGTCCGGGATGTCGGGGTTATATCGCGGATATAACACACTGTTACAATGTGAAGGAATAACGTAATCGTAATAAATGTAATATCTCCCAAAGATAAACAATGGCGAGGTTCAGGATAGGGCACGGCTTTAACTTGTATGTTGCACCTACCAGATCGCACTGGTCCCTAATTTCGGAATAGCGAGACAGAAAGAATTAGCTTAGTCAAAATCAAAGTCGATTATCTGACTGAGGATTGAACTACTGAATGTACAAGATCTTTATATTACTTTCAAATCTACTAGGAGTCAACTAGATTCCTATAATAGATAAGAAAGCCGAGGATCGTGAAAAGCAAGAACAGAAATACTACGTCCCAAATCTTGATCTCCTCCATGACATTGGGGGGTGACATGTCACCCCGATTCCCAATGGAGTTACCCTAAGGAATGTAATAGCAAATTGGATATAAAGGAACAGAGTGGAATTGCGAATGAAAGTAGAGTAGAATGTAAATAAAAGGATATTAAATGTAAATGAAGACAGAATGGAATTGCGAGCATATGGAGTGTGACATAAATGGAATGAGTGAATTGACAGGAGCATGTGATGCCAAGATGGATACATGAGGTGCATATAGTCCATAGGCTGAGGGCGTAATAGTTGGATAGGTATTAGGAACCGTATGCCGGCATATCCAACTATTCATTTCAGCCTGCTCAGTCTAACTCCACCCTCACTTGCCTATCCAACTATACACCCTTAGCCCATGGACTATATGCACCTTGTGTATCTGTCTTGGCATCACATGCTCCTGTCAATTCATTCATTCCATTTACATCACACTCCATATGCTCTCAATTCTATTCTGTCTTCATTTACATTAATATCCTTTCATTTACGTTCTGCTCTACTCTCATTTATTCACAATTCCGTTCAGTCTCTTATATTCAATTTGCTATTACATTCCTTAGGGTAACTACATTGGGAATCGGAGTGACATGTCACTCCCCAATGTCACAGAGGAGATCAATATTTGGGACGTAGTATTTCCATTCTCGCTTTTCATGATCCTCGGCTTTCTTATCTATTATAGGAATCTAGTCAACTCCTAGTAGATTTGAAAGTAGTATAAAGATCTTGTACATTCAGAAGTTCAGACCTCAGTCAGATAATTGACTTTGATTCTCGACTAAGCTTTTCTTTGTCTTGCTAATCTGAAATTAGGGACCAGTGCGATCTGGTGGGCGCAATATACAAGTTGAAGCTGTGCCCTGCTCTGAACCTCGCCATTGAATTATCTTTGGGAGATTTTATGTTTAATTACAATTATGTCATTCCTTCACATTGTAACAATAGGTGAGTGAGGGTAGAGTTGGGCTGAGTGGGCTGAAATGAATAGTCAGGTATGCCAGTGTACGGTTCCTAACAGACACCAAGACGGATACATGAGGTGCATATACAGTAGTCCATGGGCTGAGGGTGTATAGTTGAATAGGCGAGTGAGGGTGGAGTTGGGCTAAGCGGGCTGAAATGAATAGTTGGGCATGCCAGTGTACGGTTTCTAACAGAGTTCCAAAGCAGAGAATAGGCAACTTACCTTCTTTATCTGGTCAAGCCTTACCCCTGAACTCTAGTATTTGGTTTCTAGCAAGAAATCTGCACTAGAAGCCTGGAAGGTCATCAATGCACAATTCCAAATGTCCACTATGGCTCATTGCCTCAAGGCTTGTGAGAGCTTCTATCAGATTGAATATGATCCCACTAAGTGTTGAGTGTAGTAGAGTAGAGAAGTGGGTGAAAAAAGAGAGAGAGAAACACAGACACAGACACAGACACAGATGGAGGATATGGTTGCTAAGACAAGCCTTATAGTTACATGAAAGTGCCTACATAACCAAAGTGTCCACAACATTACATAAACTAATACTAAGTCCCTTGATATCTACCTCTATATTATTGAGACTGCCCATCAGACACTCAAGAGTCTTGGCTAGGGAACAGCATGGGTCACCTATGGGTCAAATGTAGGTGACCTATACTTAACCCATGGGAAACCTGAACCTGTCAACCCATGGGTCGATGGGTGTCAGGTGTGTATATGGTGCATGCATGTCATCTGTGTGTGTGTGCAGCATGTGCATATCATCCATGTGCACATGTGGGATGTGTGTGTCGTACATGTATATGGTATAGGTGTGTCATACATGTGCACATATGGCACGTTCATATCATCTGTGTACATGTACGGTGTATGCATATTGTACATGCACATATGACACCATGGGTTGGGCCAGGTTGCAGGTACTCTCGGCTTGACTCACACCTGCACCCAAGGATATCTGACCTAGTGACCTGTGCGGGTTGGCCTAACCCATACCATTCCCTAGTCTTGGCTGTATTATTAATGATGTAGAGACCATGGATGGCCTTCTCATAAATCTCCACTCATCCTATCATACCATTCACACTTCCATTCTCACTGCCAAGGCTGAACCAACTCTTGCCAATATCAAGTTAATTTTGACTAGTACATCTTCCTCCATTGTTGCCATCAAATCTGAGTCCTCTGATTTCATCCTCACTACTCAATCTAGATGAGATGGAGGATGGAAAGCTGTTAGTGGTCGTGTTTCAGGTTCCTCAACTGGTCATAGTTCCTGGGAAGATGAAAAAGGTTATTATTGGTACAATCCAACTAATGAAGGCCATTGTGTCAAGTCTACGATACCAAGCTCCGGTTCACTCGGCAGTACCAACTGAATAACCCTTACTGCTTAATTCCATACATTAGTAACAAGCCATTCCTCACTAGTATGTGGTCTCGGCTCAGTACATTCAGCACATCATCTGGTTCACTCCTCTCATCCCATCCCCTCTATCCTTTACTATTCTCTCATTCCCCATCCCATCCCTTACCCGTTTCCTTTTAGGTCATTTATTATTCATTTATTATTCAGTCATGGCCCTATTGTTTTATCTTCGGTCACCTTCTATTGGTCTATTTTCATCTACTCTCTCATTATTCTATTCTCAGCCATATCTTATTGTCCTATTCTTGCTTATATTTCTTATTCTATTCTTGATCATTGTGGACAATACCTCCACATTGTTAAATCCACATGTCAGGTGTTTAGCTAGATACTTTTGGAAGGGTTTCCGGAGGTTCCAAGTGGTTTCTGAGAGGGGGTTTGTACTCCGGAGGTGGAGGGACTAGAGGTTGCTGGTTCATGGACAGAAACGGGAAGGACGGAAAGACAGAAAGTGCCAGGGGCTTGGGACTGTTTACGGTATTAGGTAGTTTGACTAGTCGTTCAAGTGGTTTGAGGTTGCAGGGACTTGGCTTCAACTTATGTGTTGCGTCCTCCTCGATCATTTGTCCCTAATTTTGGAAAGTCGGAAAGTTTACCAGAACTGAATCGGAAACTACAACGCAAAATTAAGTCGATATTTGTACTGGCAAATAGTCCAGTCAACTGGTGTCTTATATACATATATCTAGTCCTTGTACTAACTTTGCCGAGTAAAGACAAGGGGAGGAGAGAGTACAAGGGGCTAATACAGAACGAAGAACAAGGGAGTGAGGTACATGATGATCCTGCATGTTGTTTATCAAAAGAGAAGAACCTTGGTCTCAGGTTTGGGATTGTGGAACTTTGGGTTGGTATAATGGAATTTGCAGAAAGCAATTGTTCAGGCTTTAAACAGTCGGAAAGGTCCCGGAAACAGTATGGGTGGTTGTGGGGATTAATGTGGATTTGTTGGGGGCATGTGTCAAGTCCACGTACCGAGACCCATCCGCCGGCAGTGCCGACCGAGCAATCATCCTATATCCACGACCAAGTACCCGCATTGCCTGCATAACACTTGGTGCGCCGGTCCCGGCTCGGCACATTTGCCACCCACACTCCTCGGTTTGTCTCACCTCGGGACTTCATGTCCTTGTATTATCCTTGGACGAAACCCCATTGTTTTATACTCGGCCACTCCTTATTGTCCCATCCTGAGTCACGACCCTATTGTCCCGTCTTTTATTGTTCTATCCCCGTTTTGCATTCCTTGTTCTAATTTTGTTCGTTGTGGACAACAACCACATGCTCTGCATACCTTGTTGTCCCACATTCCTTATTCCACATGTCACTTCTTAACCTATATAAGTAGGACATGGATGTACATACTTCCTCATTCTGGGTATCGACTAGGCTTAGGCCCTTCTACCTTCTTCTCTTCTGTTAAGTCCTCGACTCAGGCCGGCATCCTCAGCATCCCCCTGAGTATCTGTCTGTTGCAAATACAGTGGCACGCACGGCAAGTAGGGCGCAACGCACGAGTACGTTGAAGCCAACGCCACTACTCTTGGCCTGCAGGACTTGGCCATAGTCCACCCGACCTTTCGACAACACCCCTCGGCAGTACCGAAGTCCGTCAGTATCCGGCGCTTGACAGCATGGGCCATAACACACATGGTTCTTCATATCTTATTGTTCTCCATTCCTTATGCCACCCTGTTCCACATCTTGCTTCTTATCCTATATAAGTAGCGAATATATGTAGATAGTTCCTCACTCTGAATATCGACTTGGTTTACATCTTCTTGTCCCCCCTTCTCCCATCTAAAGTCCCTTACTTGAGCCGACACTCTCGGCACTCTCCTGGGTCTTTCTTCTGTCCAAATTAGTGGCACACATGGAAGAGCAGGGCACAACACACGAGTACGTTGAAGCCTAGCCACCTTGGTCGGTCTGCAGGACTTGGCCGACTCCTGTCCGTACTATTGGCATTACTGAGACTTAACACATTGTCATTGTTGCAGTCATTCAGGTCACATTGTTGTACATTATATTCAGGATATGCCTCAGCATGTCAAGGATTGGGTTATGGTAGATCTATCACATCAGACACAGACTCATTTTAGCTCAGAAGCTACTGATATGGCTCAAGTATCATTCAATGCTCCATTTACCAGTGAACCTTCATTTCCTATTCCTTCTTACACCTCTTCACCAGAGTTTGCAATATATATCTGATTGTCAGATTTGGTGGGAGCTGTCTTGTTCTACAGTAACTCACAAAACCGGTCTAATGTTTGGCACTTTTCACTTGCTCCAAATTTTATGAACCAAATAAAAATCTATAAAATCTGAGAATATTCTCACAGATACCCCTGCATCTCAGCTTTCAATTGGTCTGCTCGTGCTTATGTAATAACTTTTATCGGTTGAGATATTTCAATTTTTTGACAGTGACTCATTGGACCAGTTTTGTTGCTCTTGTCTAGATGATCAAAAACTCATTATAATTAATATTTGATATATCCCCCCTTTGCCTTTAGCATAGCTAAAACCCTTCTATGCATACTCTCAATCAATCCCTAATACACTGAAGGCTCTATCTTGTCCCAAACTTCCTGTATCCTCTCCCAAACCCCTATTATCCCTCCTGGTAGCTGATTGTACTCTCCAAGCTTCCTCTTCAGATGACTCCACAGATGCTCAATTGGATTAAGATCTGGAGACTATGTTGGCCATAAAAGAACCTCAAAATGGTTGTTTGCAAACCATTCCTTGGCCTTTGTTCAGGTATGCTTTAGATCATTATCCTATTGAAAAATAATATTAGCAGAAGTTTTACCATAGTGCTCCAGACTGGACTGAAGACCCTCCTCCAAAATCTGGACATAGAGATCCCCATCCATCCTTCCATCAATCTTGACAGCATATCCTGGCCCATCCCATGTCATACAGCCCCAAACCATCACAGAACCTCCACCAAATTTTAATGTTTCCTCAACCAGCCTATTACTCAGCCCCTCTCCTATCTTCTTCCAAGCCTATTTCTTGCCATCTGACCCTAGCCTATTAACCTTTGTCTTATCTGACTACACCACCCTCTTCCAGTCCTCTACAGTCCAATGCTGGTGGCCACAGCAAAATCTAACCTCTCCTTTCTATATCTTTGGGAGAGTATAGGCCATTTCTTCTTCACCACAGCTTTTAATCCAGCTTCTTTCAGCTTCCTGTGCATAGTTTAAGTGGAGAGAGGTGCATTGATAATATCCTGAAGGGTCCTGGTAACTTGTAATGCTTTTTAAGCTTTTTGAGAGCTGATAAGGTAGACAGCATGTTGAATATTAGTAGGAGAAAGCTTGGATGGGCATCCTCCAATAGCTTTTGGGAGGTCAGGGTGGTGCTTAGAGCAAAGTCTGCAGATGGTGGCATGGCCTATACCAGTAGAGAGTTGAATATAGGAGGTGGAATGGCCAGTATCAAGCTGAGAAAGGATATAGTCAACTTGAACAGGAGAGAAGGATTTCATGGTTTGTTGAAGAAGATTATTATAGTCTATTTGTTCAATATTAAACTATTTGTGATCACATGACCCCATTATAACTCCAACACAAGTCATGTGACCATCCAAACCTAACTATATCTCTCTTGTTCGTGCGTGATTGGGCAAGCAAGTGTTATTACTGTCGCCGCCACTCTCTTACGTAGTCGGACAGACCCGGGCCGTGCTCAAGCCGGTGGAAGCAAGTAACTAAAGTAAACATGCTACTACTGTTTTATGGGGAAGTGGAAAGGGTGGGAAAAATAAAACAGAGGAGACTCGAAGACTGTGTCTATTGAGTGCTCTTGTGAGAAAGTACGAGGTGAGGGAATGCTATACTAATGTGGGTTTATATACCTAAAGTCTTTGTGGACGGTGTGGACATTGAATAAAAGGCCGGATGTCAAACAAAAGGGGATCTTGGACAAAAAGCGGTTATCAGAAAGGGTTATATTGTTCACATGCCTCCTCTAGAGAACCTGGACAAAGCTTTTGTCCAAAACATCTCTCTCGTTCGTGTGTGATTGGGCAAGCAAGTGTTATTGCTGTCGCCGCCACTCTCTTGCATGGTCGGACAGACCCAGGCCATGCTCAAGCCATTAGAGGTGTGAGATGAAGGGCAGGATGCCTAGGAGTTTAAGCAGTGGGAATGGCCCAATGAAGACGCGTGGAGAGATTAAGAATGCGTAAACGAGAGGACTCAATGTATAGTTTGTAAGTATCGCTCTGCCACCTTCCCAACATTTGGATCTCGTACTCTGTGAATCCAGCCTCAGCCGCCGCTGTAGCAGCCCCTCGCCGAAAGGAATGTCCTGAGAATGAGGGTGTGTCGAAGCCAGCTGATATTAGCAGGCTTCGGAGGCTGGAGATAAAGCAGGAATATTGAAGTAGTGAGCCGTTGTTGTTGCAAAACAATGGCACATATGGGGGTCTAGGGTCAGTTTTGAACAGGTATTGTAAGGCTTTGACCGTGCATGTAGGGGCATCCATGGCAGCGACATATGTTGTGGTCCCTTTCTGAAATGGGTTGGTTTTAGATGCTGGAAATGTGATGCTGATACTGGAGGCGGTGTTAACAGACGGGAAAAATGATATCGAGCCTCGTGTGAGGTGGGTGGATGGGTCAAATACTTTGAATTTGTTACCTTTGACCGTGAACTCTCCAGAGCATAAGAAACCGGTGAATGCAAGCTTGATGGCTGCATCCATGGTGGCTTGTTGAAGAGACGTGTGTGGGTTCAAAACGGCAATGAGTCGCTGCAAGATGCCGAGAGTGATGGGAGTAGCCAGTTTGTGGTCCCTGTCTCCAAAGTATCTTTTGATACCTCTGATAACGTGCTGGACGACCTGGGAGTCCACCGCCTCGAATGGCAGGTCTGTGTCCGTGTAAAGTGATTTGACGTGTCCCAAGTATGACTTGATTGTTGAGGCGAGGATTCTTTTAGAGTAGCCGAGATATGCCACCCATTCGAGGACTGCCCCTTTGGTGGCGGGGAGGTAGGAGCCGTCCTTATTGAGCAGGTGGGGGTGAAGACAGAGGAAGTCAATGAACTATTTCTGCCCTGTACTATAGGTTTTATGGGTGGATGCTGCAAGTCCGAACCAGAGAAAGAATGCAACTGTCGGTGCAAGATGAGCGTGGATTTGATACTAGCGAGAGGGGGGTAGGTCCTGCAGTTCTGTCATGACAGAGATGGTGCAATGAGAAAAAGGCGTGAGAAATTAAAACGAGAGGCAGCGTCAGCAAGCGCATTACAAGTAGAAAGAAGCCAAGAAGAAGAAAAAGAGAATCCAAGGAATGCTGCTAGCATGACAATTTGCCTCGTAATGGTCATCGTGAATCTTGCTCTTGTAGTCTCTTTAGTTAGGGTAGCTACAATCGCTTCATTGTCCACATGAAATACGACATGCCGGTGCCGCCAAAGGTGACCCCAATGGAGGATGGCCTGAAGGACTGCATAAATCTCCTTGAATTGGATATCACAGTGATGGAAGCGACAAGGGACCCGAGAAGAAAACCAGTGTTTGTCGAATATGCCTCCAATCCCTTTGGTACCACTGGCATCCGTGTAGACATGAACAGTAGGGTATGAAAGAGAAATCAGATGGATACCATTCCATGACTGTGCGAAGGTTGTCCACCAGCAGATGTCAGCTTTAGCGTAGGCGGGTATACTACGACGGGTGAATGGGGATGAGAAAGTCATTGAAAAATCAATGAGATGGCCAATGAATGCCCTGGAGTGAGAGATAACCTGGGATACAAATTGGAGAAAGCTGGTAAGCTCCTGGAGCTCCTTGAGGGTTATAGTAGTTGCTGCCATTACAGATTCTAACATTTCTCACAAGTATGTCAATTTGTTGGGTGGGAGCTTTACCTCTATACGACTGGTATCGATTTCAAGACCTAGAAATTCCAGGCGGGTACAAGGCAGGATTGTTTTCTCATTTTGGAACTCAAGGCCTAACTGGTTACCGAGTGCTTGACACCAGGAGACTGCAACCTCAGCAGTGCTTAATGATGTGCTGGGGTGAAAGATAGGAAGGAAGTTGTCCAGGTAATGGCAAATCTTACCAGGGATGTGCCAAAGAATGATCCAATGCAGTGCTTCAGCGAAAAGGTTGAAAATATATGGGGCAGAGCGTAGGCCAAATGTAAGTACTACTGCATGGTAGAATTGAGACTGCCAATGAAAGCCAAGTAGATGCTAGTGAGACGGTGCCACTGGGATGTGGTGAAAAGCTTCTTTAAGATCCAGCTTTGCGAGAATTGTTCCTTGGCCATATGTGCGAATGACTTGCAAGGCATTTTCAAATGATTCGTACTCAATACTTGCTTCGCAGTCTGGAATCCCATCGTTGACTGAGTCACCCTGGGGCCATGATAAATGATTGATGAGATGCTTTTTCTTACTGCGTTTCCGTGTTGTCAAGCCAAGTGGAGATAAGCGAAATTCTAGTAAAGGGGGGGACAGATACGGTCCATGTGCATGTGAGTTTTCAAGAAGTCTGTTAATAGCTGAAGTGATAGCAACTGGGTCCTCATTGCAGGATTTGAGGTTCTTACAGGTCTGAGTATGATTAGCGGCTTCAAATCCAATTTGGGCACCAAAGTCTATTATATGGAGAATCGTGTTTACAAATGTACGATCCAGATAATCTTGCAGGTGATGCGCCCATGCTTCGCGCTTAAGAGGTGTTGTTACTCGTGGGATATTATACGTTGAGGTGGGAGGCAGGTTACATCTTGGGTCTGTATTAGGACGCTTGGCTGGGGGATTTTTGGGGGGAAACAGATTGGAAAATGGAAGTAGATGTGAGAATGCTGGTACAGGTGACTGGATGACCATAGGGCTACCATTAAGGCGCTGGCGAGAGCGTGGCCAAGGCTGACTCACCATGCCTAGGCCCTAAGAAGATTTCTTAGGACATTTCAAAGCCCCATGCTCGAGGCTGTTGCAGTTGCAGTACTTATGCATGCGTAGACATTTCTCACGATAGCAAGTGCGGAAGTTGAAGTTGTTGCATGAGGTGTTTCTGAGTGCATCTGCTGTAACCTTATGAGAGTTCCTGTCCTTGGTGGTACGTGTACGTATATGACCAACCAGGTAGCGGTTCTGGTATTCAGTGTCAATTTGTCCCCAGTGGGAGTAGTTCCCTTGAGCTATTTCCGATAGGCGTCAAGCGTGAACAGCGAAATGATAGTTCAATACCGCCATCCATTCATACTCAAGATGCGAAGCACATAGAAGGCTGATGTAATTGTTACAGCCGGTGATGAATGGGATGAGAGTAGATGGTGGAGCGGATGGGATGACTTGTGCTTGAAGTACACTGAAATAACGCAACAGTGGATAGTGAAGGGATTCGAACGTAGGAAAATCCTTTGAGGATGGTGGCTTCTCCTTATGTACAAGCACCCCATTCTTGTATTCTAGATTAGAGGTGACTTGCTTGTCGTGGATTCGTGTATCCAGCTTAGAGATTTGCCCCGGGCGCAGTGTGTGATGGCCAATTGCCAGCAGTAGTGATTCCTCGATCTCAGGGAAAAGGGATTGAAGGGAGTATATACCGTAACCAGTGTTAGATGCTGGGGGCATGAAATTACCCAATGCAGCAGGGAGTGCTGATGTAGAAGTAGGCACACCCATCTGGTGCGTGGACTGGGGGATTGTTGATATAAACGGTGGCTGAATTTGATTCGGCGGGTTTGTGGTAAGTGAAGGTTGCACCGGCATTTGATTGGCTGGTTGCATTTGCTACTGAACATGTGGTTGTGGTTGCAGTTGCTGCACAGTTTGCGGTTGCAGTTGCAGTTGCAGTTGCAGTTGCGGTTACGGTTGCGGTTGCAGTTGCGGTTACGGTTGCGGTTGTGGTTGCGGTTGCGGTTGCAGTTACGGTTGCAGTTGCTGTTGAACTTACAACTGTTGCAGCTGTAGCAGAACCTGTGGTTGTGGCACCTGCTATGCTTGCGTAGCTTTGAAGTGTTGGAGGAGCGTGTCTTGACCTTGTGCCACTTTGAGTAGAGCGGCCAGAACCAATTTGGCCGTGTTAGCTTCTTCTTGGTTCGAGGGTGTAGAGGAACCCTGCAATGTTGGCATTACATTTTGCCCATGTTGGGGAGTAGTGTCCGGCAAGGTGGATCCAGACCTTTCACTTGGACCAGGCATGGTAGCAGGGAATGCTTGTGGTGATGGTATGTCAGAGAGCGGGAAGTCAGGGTCCCGTTCAGGAGAGGAACATTAGCTGCGCAATATTCTGTCGGTGGCACCACTTGCAACCACTGGGGAAGTATTGATAGCTGTGACTTTGCTTTTGCCCCTGCCTGTTTTGGGTGCAGGTACTGATGAAGGTTTTGGGATAGCGGCCTGATTACGCCCAAATGTTGCCATACAATGGCGTATAGCTCCTAAAATAAAACAGAGGAGACTCGAAGACTGTGTCTATCGAGTACTCTTGTGAGAAAGTGCGAGGTGAGGGAATGCTATACTAGTGTGGGTTTATATATCTAAAGTCTTTGTAGACGGTGTGAACATTGAATAAAAGGCCGGATGTCAAACAAAAGGGGATCTTGGACAAAAAGCAGTTATCAGAAAGGGTTACATTGTTCACATGCATCCTCTAGAGAACCCGGACAAAGCTTTTGTCCGAAACACCTCTGATTGTAATCACACATTTGAAGGCAACAAAACTGGTCTAATGAGTCACTGTCAAAAAATTGCAATATCTCAACCAATAAAATTATTACATAAACACAAGGAGACCAATTGAAAGCTGAGATGCAGGGGTATCTGTGAGAATATTCTCAGATTTTATAGATTTTTATTTGATTCATAAAATTTGGAGCAAGTGAAAGTGCCAAACATTGGACTGGTTTTGTGAGTCACTGTATTTATTTGGTGGGAGCATTGGTTCTGTCTCATGTCCCCATCAGGTGGGAGTGTTAGTTTACATAATGTTGTGGACACTTTGGTTGTATAGGTGCCTTCATGTAACTACGAGGCTTGTCTTAGCAACCACATCCTCCATCTCTGTTAGTGTCTCTATCCATGTCTATATCTGATTTTCTCTCTCTCTTTCTTCCACCACTTCTTTACTTTACTACACTCAAC
>QLPI01008352.1:0-10442 GCA_003314275.1 Chroogomphus rutilus
GGGATAATCTTCTCAGCTCGTGCTGTCAGGAGTTCTTTGAACACATTCGCAAAGTTGGTCATCTTTCACATCTTCGTTTAGGTTTGCATGTTTTTGATCTCATTGATAGGAAAATTTCAAAGAGCTACTAGCACACCTGATGACCAAGTATGAAGCCAAAGTTAAGGAGCTGGCTCGGCTGCCCGTTTGCGGAGAACGATTCCAGAACCTGATCCGACGATGGGAAATGAACACTGAGCCTCCACCCAAACAAACCAAGAAGACTCAAATGTACGTATCTTTCTTTCCTGTACCGGGATGTGTGACGACTGAACCACTTATGTTTTTGATCAGCGTCACCCCTACCATGAAAAAGTGGATGGAAGTGGGTCGCCCGATGGAGGCGGAAGAAGAAGATTACTTCAACAACTCGGATGAGGAGGAGACACCGAGGCGAAATATCTGGGCCCCTATCGCGTCCCTCAGCTCTGTCAACCTGTTGAAGCGTAAACGAGGCAAAGGATTTACCGCTATTTCTGCCGGACCACCACCAAAGCACGCTCGACCGACGACGACGACGGCCATTTCAAAATCCCGGCAGCCGCCGACGACGCAGAGTCTGGTCGATTACGAAGAAGACGACGATATGGAGGAGAGTGGCGCTGCATCGTCATCATCCTCTTTAAAGATTTCTTCTGAGCCTGCCACAGGGGGAAAGTTTTCTCCCCTTTCCTCCTCACCTTCACGAAAAATCGATTGGTTCTCGGAGACTTTGGCATCGGATGATAATTCGCCGCCTTTGAAGAGTTCTCATAATGCTTCCAGCAGCAGCAGCAGTAGTGGTGGCGGCAGCCATATTGTCGATGATGATCCGCTTGCTCTTCGGTTACTACGAGCCGATTCGCCACCCCGATTAGGTGAAAAACGGCGCAGATCGGAACAGGATGACGATGAAGATGAGATGCTAGAAAAACTGGTCAAATATAAGAAACCGAGTCTCGAAAAGGAGGCCTCAAAGTCATCATCATCATCATCTTCAGGGTTGTTGCCATCATCATCATCATCAGGGTTGCACAAGTCCGCAGGGTCAGGGAAGATGAAACTCAAACTGGGCGTTCCGAGTTTTTCTTTAGTAGCTTCAAAGGGACCACTAGAAACCGAAAAGAAAGATGTCGACAGCGGTTGATCACTGGTTTAACAGCAGCGGGGACACTGTACTTACTGTATCTGCATTTGTTTTTGATAGATCCATTTTTGCTTTGCTGTATCACACTCTCATTTCCAGCAATTTTTTACATAAGACAACTAGAGCAGTGTTCACAAGCTTCGCAAGCTCGGTACTATACATTTAGTTATGCAAGAAGCCGACAGGAACAACAATTTGTCAAATGGGGGAAGATGCGAGTTAGACAACATGAGTTGGGTGGGAAGGGCTGGGGGATAAAACAGAACAGCGCGTATTATGTATATGAGATCAAAACGTGGGGAGATCTTTGGCATCGTGAGTGCGAAGGTAGGGTGATAAAAAATAGTTTGAGATGGTGTATGAGGGATGGTCATGTCGGAAAGTAAACATCAAGTAAATCAAATAAGGGAGGTCCGGAGACGGTGACCACAAGGAAAACGAAAGAGAGAAAAGGGAAAAAAAAACCCGTATGTGGGAAAATGGCGTAATACACATAATGGAAGCGACGTGGCGAGGGTGAGCGGAGGGGATAGTAAGGGTATCCTTTAACGTGCGAGCTCGAGTATATCAATCAGCCGACACGTGTAGTAGTCTCTATACCGGGAGAAGCGACAAATCCATGTGGTGGAGGATCACGGAAGCGGATCCGTTCATCACCATCAGTACCATACGGCAGAGAATGCTGAGCGGAACCAAATATTGCAGAAGGGTGTGCAAAACCACCACCTTGACTCGTCGCCCGCGGGTATGCGTTCGATGGAGACGAGGAGGGAAATCCTGCTGTGCTCGACGACGTTGACGACGAAGGATTGTTCGGGAATGTGCCAGACGACGACGACGACGGGCCCATGGCTCCAAACGGAGTTTGAGAGGACCCAGAAGGAGGCGGCGAGAAGAAACGCGACGGCGGGGGGGAGAGGCTATAATTAAATACAGCATTCGGCGAGCTTATATCGCTCACGTCGGGGCGGGCGTGTGGTGCGGCGTGTCTGCCCGAACTGAGATTCAGTGAGAGCCCATGCTGCTGCTGTTGCGGGTGGGATTGCGCGAGCCCATGCTGCTGTTGCTGAGACTGAGAGTTTAGACTATGCTGCTGCTGGTGCGACTGCTGCGGAAATGCATCATGAATAGAGGAATAAGTCATGGTGGGCTGGGGCTGGTGTTGCGGCTGTTGCGGCTGCTGCTGGGATTGTTGTTGGGACACTCCACTCCACTCTCGTCCATCCCTCCGACTACTTACACCAGCCGTCCCCGGGCGCACACCCAGCGGGTTCTTCGAGAACGACAGCCGAATGCCGCCTTTAACAAAGCCCTGCAGCTGGTTGCCGTACAGCTCGTTCAGCGCCTTCGTCGCGTAATTCACATCCTCGAACTAAAATAGCAACATTTGTAAATATATGAAAGATAGATAACACGATGAGGGACGCTTGCGCGACTCACCTCTACGAAACACATCGGGCCGTTGCTCTTCTGGCGGAAGCAGAGCTTGCGATACCCAGGACAACGCGAGAACAACGCCCGCAGACTTTCCTCCAAATAATTCGGTGGATAGCCCGTCGGGGCCGGAGAATTCGGGAGATTACCTACGTACAGCGTATTGATCTGAAAAATAACGATAATAAATCAATACTGAGCATGGTGTACAATATGAACGAACGACAACCCACAGGAGGATTCTGATCCGACGCATTGCCTTGCCTCGCATTATTACTCGAGCTTCCTCCTGAGCCGGGAGATGGTAGCTGTGGCGATGTCATTCCCTGGTGGGTGCTCACAGTCAGTGTTCGTGAGAACTCCCCCTCAAGGCTACTCTGCGACCCCGTCACGCTCGAAGAGCTTGAGGGTGGGAGCGAGCTGCCTCCTTGGTGTGCGTGCGAGGCGTATTGGCCGCTCTCGAAAAGAGAAGTGGGTTGGTTCCCTTCGAAAATGCTCGACATATGCTGTCCTTCGAATATAGGACTCGACTGCGCACGCGCACGCGCGCCACGCCCAGATCCAGGACCATGGCCAGATCCAGAAACAGACGCATGCCCGTGCCCAGCTCCAGGGGCAGGGCTAGGCCCAATGGGCGGCAACGCCGCGGCATTCGCATATTCAGATGGCGAAAACGCACTGGAGTCAGACCCACCATAAAACGGCGTGCGTCCCGAGTCGGAGCCAGGGCCGCTAGTGTAAAAAGGAGGGCGCCCGGAGCTGGAGTCAGAGGAGGCGCCAGTGTTGGCATGGGTATAGAACGACGTGGAGGTGCTGGGTGGAAGGGGTCTTGCGTCGCGGTCTCGTGTGTCGCGATTCATATCGCGGGAAAGGCTGTCACGCGAGAGGTACGCAACATCATATTGCGCAGGCGGGCTGGACTGCAGGGAGGAGGGCGGGCGGGGCGGAAGAGGAAGTGTTGTGGTAAGCGTGACGGGTTTTTGGCTGCTGTTGGTGTTGTTGGAGGTGGAGGTATTGTTAGAGGTGTTGGTGTTGTTGTTGTTGTAGGTGGCATTGGTGGAAGAAGACATAGAGGCATCGACTGGTTTACTAGGAAGTCCCCATGTTGATGCGCCGCTTGGCGTAGAAGTACCGTTGATACCGTTAGCATGAATACCATTGATACCACTCCCATTGGTATTGCCGTTAAGCTTGACGTTCCCAAGCGTTTCCTTGCTAGTGCCTGTCGACGGATTGTTGTTGCTGTTGATCGATGAATTGTTGTTAACACCGTTATGATTACCGTTGCCGTTATTCATGGACAAGCTATTGCTCCCTCCAAACAACCCACTAGCCCCCGTCTGCATCTGGAATCCAAACCCCGGAAACGCAGAGGTCGGATCGGCATAGCCGGGCCCTGGAATTAACATAGACGCAGGAGTAGATGTAGATTGCGTTGCTCCCGTGCCAGTTGCTATCCCATTCATACCAGATGCAGACCCAATGCCCCCACCCGAGGCAGAGCCAACACTAGGCCTCGGCCCCCCAACGGGCACGGAATGAAACGCGTCGTACAGAGTCACGTTCGTCATCCGCAACTTGTTGTTCCGCTCCCGCTCCCGGTCTAAAAGGTCCTTCTCTCGTTCCTTTTCCTTCTGTTCTTTCTCTTTGTCCTTCACTTTTTCTTGATCTTTATCGCGGGGGCGGGACTGAGGTTGGGACTGGGACTGAGATTGTTGAGAAGATGTTTGCTGAGTCTGGGATTGGCTTAGGAGTTGTTGGCTTTGAGGTTGCTGCTGCCTCTCCTCATCCTTCACGTCCACCCTTCTTGACATCCCCCCCAACCCCATCGCCCCAATAACACCCATCTCCTTCTCCCTCGCACTCATTACATCTCCTCCCCCAAACCCATTCATGCCTTCTCCAAAGCTGCCGACCCCCAATCCTCCCACTCCCAACCCCCCTACACCACCGACACCGACTAACCCCATCGGCATCCCTCCCACACTCAGACCCCCTACTCCAACACTCAGTGGCCCAACCCCTCTCTTCGTATGTAAATTCTTCTTTGCCATCTCCGCTTTCAACACAGCCCCCTTCTCAATATCCACACGTCGCCCCTGCAGCACGTCCCGGGCATCGAGGGCTTCCTGGCGAGAGCGAAACTTGGCGAAGCCTATTATTTGTTTGCGGGGAGGCATGGAGGACGTGGGGCCTTGGGAGTGCGTGTGAGATTGCGGATGGGAGATGTCAGAGGTATTGGCGTTATTGGGGAATGAGTCGGAAGAGGACTGCTGCCAGGACGAGGACGTGCCCTGCGGTCCGTCGACGACAACACCGCCCGAGTTGACGGTGACAAGATTATACGGGTCCTGCGAACCCGCGTATGGAGCATTGGGGGATTGTGAGTGCCCATTGTTAGGGTATGATGATGAGGACGACGGTGCGAGGAACCCTGCTTGACGGAGGGTGTTGGCAGCACCGGATGCGCCTGCTGCAGGACCGTATGCGGAGGAATCTTTATTGGGAATTTTGAGCGTGGCAGCTTCGAATCCGACAGAGAATGTGAACATGTTTTGGAACTCGCGTTCCTGTATAGTGTCTTAAGTACAATGAGAAGAAAAATGCCATCAAGACGACTTACGTGCATGTCCTCTGGGAAGCCTACGACGAAAATGGTCGATATCTCTTCTTGGGACTGGTCGCCACGCACAGACTGCTGTCCCGTCTGCGCCTGTCCAGGTCCGGATCCAGATCCAGATCCAGGCCCTGGTCCAGAAGCATGATGCATGGTGTGTTGACCATGTCCGTGAGAAGATGAGAAGCCGTTGACGGTGGAGTGCATGGTAGGATGCGGCGCGCCATTGATATAGGCGCCAGTCCCATTTACGAGCGTGGAGCCGCCGCTGGCATAGGTCTGTTGTGACTGTTGCTGCTGCTGCGGTTGCTGGGTTGAGATGTGCCCCTGTTGGGTTAGCTTTGAGACCTGAACTTGTTGACTCTGGAGGAGCGCGGAGCCTGTGCCGGTGTTCTGAGAGCCAAGTGGTGCGAATGTGCCGCTGTAACCTTGTGGTTTAGGGGCGAGGTGTGGTTGGGTAGTGTCGCTGTATGAATCATACTCGTAGCGGGAGAGGGCGTCAAGAGACTGGGACGTTCCGAAGACATCGGCTTTAGTAGGGTAGTTTGATTGGGAGTACGAGAAGGATGCAGTGGCTGAGATATCGCGATAAGGTCTGGAGGAGGAATTTGGGGATGGCCCGAGGGCATTGAAGCCCGTAAAGGGACCGGCATTGGTAGAGAAGGCAGGATTGAAAGCGGTGGACGTCCTATATGGCTGGGGATCAACAGCATCTAGATTACGAGGGTACGCAGCATTGTTGGGTCCATCAGCGGGGGACATGGAGGTGAAATGAGGGGGCGAAGAAGGGTCGTGCTGGGATGAGTTGGATTGGGAGTATGTGGAGGAGGCGGGGGTGGTAGACTGCTGAATAGATGGGTACGGGAGGGCGGGTGAGGTGGTGGACGCGGGAGACGAGCTCTCCGTGGCTGCAGATGGGGCAAGGGGTATGGGTGTGTTCGTGCTCGACGAGTTGGCGGTGAGGCGGAATGGCGTGGTGGGGTGCGGAGCGTGGGTGTCTACGTCTGCGTCGAGCGAGTCAAGAAGAGATCTGTTGATGAGGTCCTCGTCCGTCCTATGAGACGGCGACACGGGCGGGGAGCGGAGGTGCGTGTGCGACGCCAGCGTGGGCAGCGAGCGGGGAGACGACGCGTGGGTCAGAGGCGGTGGGCGGTGCGTTACGGCGCGTGTGCGGCGCGGCTGTGAGCAGAGCGCGAGGGTGAAGGTGGCAGTGGCGTGCGCGGGTGTTGGGGACGCTGTCTATGACGGTGAGGAAGGGTCGTCGGCCGACGTCTAGCACGGTGAGCACGGGTTCCGGCGGAGATGTCAGAGTTCGGGGAAAAAAGAGCAGAACTCCAAATTCACGCCATCCCAGACACCATCTCGCTGGACCCCGGTCACCAGCCAAACAAGCCATCCAAGCCCCAGCAACGTTGGGGGTCCCTCCCTGCATTGTATGGCCGCATAAAAAATGGAGACTGGTTTTACAGCGCAGTCTGTGCGCTCGCTGTTACAAACGTGGCGCAAAACAACTTGGGGGGGCCTGCACAAGGATTTCGGCTAGAGTACCCGGGGGTACACAAAGGTGCGCACGGACCCAGGCACACTTGAGTCAGCCTCAATTGTGCACCAGTACTGCTGGACAGTGTCGCCATTGTTGCAGACAGCAAGAAAACCGCATGCGCGACGTGTGCGGTGGCCGCAGAGAAGGTGCTCGCATTTGCGGGTCAGGAGTTCATGATCGATTCCGTGATTTCACTTCGTACACATTGCGTAACACATATGCTTGCATAATGGATGTAACTATTACTCGATGGCCCACGACCCTCCCCGTCGCCGCCGCCCTCCAACGTCACCCACCAAACCTCCCACAAGACTTCCCACCGCGAACCATATCAAGAATCCCCATAACAATGCTCCGAAAAATCGTCGTCGCGCCCGCGAGGTTGCTGTCTCCATCGCCCAGGGCGACCGAGAATCGTAGTAAGGTAGCACGGGCGTCAGTGCCGACTGCGCCGCTCCAAGCGGCGTAGGACCATATGCACGCTGGGGTGCAGGTCCAGGAATAGCCGGGTAGGCCTGCTGCTGGTGGTATATAGGTTGGGGTGTGGGTAACTGCGCAGGGTATGTCGCTGGCACACTTGGTGCGGCTTGCGCGGGTCGTTGCGTCTGCCCCGGTAGCGTCGCCGCGACTTCGGCGTACGTCGGCGGCGGCAAGGTTTTCGGGTCTTCAGGACCAGATACAATCGTCATGGTCGAATGATGATAGGCTTAGACGCGGCATTTGCTGCCGCGGCTCTCATGTCATGTATGTCAAAAGGGAGCATATCTGATGTTTATCGAGGTGTTCATAATGCTAAGCCTGTGTTTCTACCTACACTCGTATCTTGGGAGGGATTATATCCACTGTGGAGGTACATGGGCAGCCTGGGGGCTCCTCCATCTGTTCTGAATGGTGGTTATGAATAACGAACGGGCCTCAAACTTCAACTCTCCAAAGAACTTGGAAAAAATAGAATAATAGCAAGCGGCCTTGTACATCTATGGATAAGGAAAGTAAAGTTTGACAAAAAGATATGAACTAGGAAATCAAAATCTTTGATAGTCAAAGTGACTAAAAGAAATTGGAAATGTACATAATTCTTATATCCAAAAGGCTAAGTTTCTAATTGGTAATTATCCTTCTATGATATATCTAATTGTTATCTGCTAAGTTATTGTTATTTAGATAATTCTTGATTGTTCCAAATTGTACAGCCATCATTGGTTACAGGTGTCAGCCTGTTAGGGTAATGGAGTCAATTTGTTCACATTATCTCTTAACTTTTCAAATTATATCCCCAAGCAATGTTTGTGAGGGTAACTCTCAGAGTACTTCTAGATCCCATGTGAAGCTAATTAAGGGAAATCTAAAGTGAATATACAAATGAGAAATATATAAGTCTTACCTGGTAGGGGGGATGTCAGGAGAAAACCTCCTTTGTTCCATTCTTAGTTCTCATCTCTCTTATTCCAATCTTTCTCTTTCTTCAATCCTTCCTTCTTCTGTTGCTTAGTTCTAACCTTTTGTTCACCTCTGATCTGTTAAGTACATTTCACTGAGCTTCAGTTCACTTGGTTGTAATAGCCAAATGTCTACCATATAATTCTGCATACAAGTGATCAAGTCAAATATTCTGTTAAAAATGTGAGTGGCGAGGTTCTTAAGTTATATCTCACCAAGGCTGTAACTTCTCAGAGGTTCAGGGTAGGGCTTGACTTTAGCTTATGTGGCTGCACCCTTCAGATCTTATCATATCCCTAACTTTGGACAAAGGTTTCAGAGCTGAGCGAGGTTTGCCTTGGTCAAATTCTAAGTTGATATTCTGACTACTGAACTTCTAATTTACATACCTATTATATACTACTACATATTTCAAATTCTAGTAGTGCTTGATAACTGAGAACAAGGGGAGTTATAAATGGGGAGAAGATCCCCAATTGAAAGAACAAGGGGATCAGAAGAACAAGGGGCCAAGCGAGCTTTGTGACCAAGCCACTGTAGGATCTGAGTAGGATCTTGATGTACTTCCATATCAGGAAACTGTCAGGCTTTGGGAACTGACAGACTTTGGGACTGCTGAAGGGTCGGGCAGACAATGGCCAAGTCCTGCAGGCCAAGAGTAGTGGCATTGGCTTCAACGTACTCATGTGTTACACCCTACTTGCCGTGCATGCCACCGATTTGCAACAGATGGATACTTGGGAGGATGCTGCTGATGCTGGCCCGAGTCGAGGACTTAACAGAGGGGAAGAAGGTAGAAGGGCCTAAGCCTAGTCAATACCCAGAATGAGGAGATATGTACATGCATGTCCTACTTATATAGGTTAAGAAGTGACATGTGGAATAAGGAATGTGGAACAATAAGGTATGCAGGGCATGTGGGTATTGTCCACAACGAGTATAATTAGAATGAAGGAATGTAAACAGGGATAGGACAATGAAAATAGAATAATAGGAATGTGGCCATAGATAGGACAATAGGGAGTGACCGATTATAAAACAAGGGGGGCGTAGCCAAAGATAAGACAAGGATAAGATGTCCCAAGGTAAGAACAGGTTGGGGGACAAGGAGTAGAACAGGTAGGAATATTGGATCAGTGAGTAGAATAAGGTGGATAAGGAATGAGGATGAGGAATGGGAATGAGGGATGTGCCGAGCCAGGGACAGTGTATTAAGTATGTTACTTGGTCACTGGCTGGGTACTTGGTTGGCACTGCCAAACTACCAGGCCTCGGTACGTGCACTTGACAGAAACAGAGAGTGGGGTTGAGTTGAATGGGTGCAATAAATGAGCAGAAATTAAAAGGCATTCAATGGAAAAGTCAGGTGAAGTTGTGATGGATGAATAGTAGGTATGATGTTTGGTTAGATGGCAAGCTCAACCAACCAAAAGGCCTATCAGAATGCCTCTCCTACTAATAGCTTTGGTAGGGTGTTGATAGCTTTGCTGATCCTTGTATATCTATTATCACAGTTGATCCTAAAGCTGTGGCAGCTATCAATTTGATACAGAAATGTCACGAGATGTGCATTCCATAGGTCAGAAGTTTGCCATTCAAACTTTCTGAGATGAGTCTCCTAGGTTTTGTTATTTTTTTTTCCTTCTGATGTTTGGCTAATGCTACTTTCCTGTAGGGGATCTCTTAAAAAAAACACTGAATAAGGGTAGATAACAAAGCACAAAAAGATTAGAAAAGACTAAAGTACAAAAAAAGAAGAGCCTCTTAATGTACTATTAATGTTTTTTCAATCAGCAATTGTTTTGCTAATTAATCAGTCTGGATATGTTCAAATATTCTCTATTAGACTTTTATCCAATCTTCTAGTGGTTCACAATATTCATTAATCCTTTAATAATCCTTAATACAACTTCTATTGTTCACCACCGAAGGTTTGGCCTGAAATTCAAACTCCGCTTTCCAAAACGTCGGGCTCTAGCCAGATTCAAGCCCAGAGCCAAGGTGCCGGTTTCCCCATAGAAACACACCAAATATTAGCCTGAGACACCCCTGTCTCATACAAATATTATGGTGAGACACTAGGCTGTGCTTACACTGCCTCTTCCCTCAATCACATGCTCAAAACCGGTTTAAATTCCCTTTTTTATTGTTAAATATAGAGATTACTAGGAACAAGCTAAGTACAGTATAGTAGACTTCCTTGATACAGATTTCAGTCAAGCTCAATTTTAGCTCCAAATTTT
>QLPI01008355.1:0-12186 GCA_003314275.1 Chroogomphus rutilus
AGTGGATCGAGACACAGTGGCCTATATGCTAGGCACCCACCGAGGGAGAGATACCATGGGACGAAAAGGGAACAGACGCACCTGGAGCAGGGTTTATGGGGCAGAAATAGGACATAGGACATATAGATACAGGGAGATGTACCACTCACAGGTCAGGAAGCAGAAGAACACATGTCTGGGGTGCATATATGTAGGCAACATGCATTCACTGGCAGAGAAATGGGGTGTGATGTCAAGACTGGAGTTGGGGGCACTACAAGAAGCAGCAGAGAGTATTTTCACATTGAGTAGGACCATGCAAACAGGATGGACAGAAATAGATTGGAAATGTGGTGACCCACATTGGGTCAACCGCATATAGACACCGTCTCAGGGTAGTTACGGTAGACATTATATTCAGGACTCAAAATCTCTATAAGAGATAGATAGATAGATAGTAACAAATCAGTCTCGCACTCAAAAGAACACTGTTTATCATCATAATCAAAAAAGTTTGGATCACTCGTATCATTATATCGGTGTTTTGGAACCTGGACAAGACCTTGGTGTTAAAGATATAACACTTCAGTCAAGCACTGTGTGAAGTGAAGTGAGACAAAGAAGAGTTTCCAGCTATTCCATATATTCAATCTAGACCCACATGCCTATGAAGAAATCACCCCTTTTATTCACACTGTTATGGCCTATGCCACCAAATAAACCCACATTAAACCCCACAACCACCTGCACCATTTCTGGGACCCTTTCCGATCGCTCAAAGACTGAATAACCGATTTCCGGATGTCCAATACATCGTTCCAAGGTTCCGCGCTTCCGAACCTCCGAAGACTCCGAAGTCAAGGTTCTGCTCCTTTGATAGAGGACGCGCAGGATCATGGCGTACCTCACTCCTTGTTCTTTGTTTTGTATTGCCCCTTGTACTCTCTTCCCCCCCTTGTCTTTACTCGGTAAAAGATAGTACAAAGACTAGATACATGTATATAAGTCACCAGTCGACTGGACTATTCGCCAGTACAAATATCGACTTAATTCTGCGTCGTAGTTTCCGATTAAGTTCTGGTAAACTTTCCAACTCTCCGAAATTAGGGACAGACGATCGAGGAGGGCACAACACATAAGTTGAAGCCAAGTCCCTGCGACCTCGAACCACTTGTACCACCCTATACCGTGAACAGTCCCAAGATCCCTGGCGTTCCCGACTTCTGTCCGCTCCGATTCCGATCCCGAGTCCAACTCTTAGTTCCCCCTTCCCCGGAATACGAATCCCCCCTTCGGAAACCATTCGGAACCCTCCAAAAATCCTTCCAGAAGTCCCTAGCTAAGCGCCGACACACGGATTTAACAGTATATTCATACTCACACTCCTGATCGTCATTAAGCATGAGACCTATCACACGTTCACAAGCCATGCAGACAATCACTCAGGTGTCTGCCCGCCGTGCATCCATCCCCCGAGAACTGCCCGTCCCCGGACCAAGTTTTCAGACACCTCAAACCCCAGCTCATCCCCCGGAGCCTTCTTCCGACTCTGGATTCTCGGATGCAGATCAACACCTGCATTCGAATTTGACCAACCCATTCCTCGTGAACCACCCCCCAGCAATTCAACAATCATCGCCATCGGATATGCGGTCCAGTTCAGGACCATCCACAGCAGTGCCGTCAGACTTGTCGGTGCCCCCCTACGTACCACCACCCTTCGCACCTCTGCCCGCGGCACCACCGCCTGTGGCACCACCACTCATTGCACCACCCGCCGTACCCCCATTCGCTGCACCACCCCCCACCGTCCAACCCCATGTCGCACCACCCGCCGCAGCACCCCCGCCTCCTGCACACCTGGGAGGGGCCCCCACCTTAGGATCCAACGTTGTGCCCGATCCCACTCAGGCCCTCGTCATGGTGGCAAGTAACTTAGCCAGCCCCAGAAGATCAGCCCCCCGCACCGCCAAGGTTCGAGACCCGGATACCTTTGATGGATCCGATTCAAGGAAACTACAAGCCTTTCTAGTGCAATGTAGACTGAACTTCCGTGACCGCCCTGATGCCTTCGATACTGAGAATGCCAAGGTGACCTACGTACTGTCATACCTGACTGGTACCGCCCTGGACTGGTTCGAACCAGCCCTCTCCACCCCCGACAAGCCAGACTGGCTCCATGACTATGAGGAGTTCGTGAATGAACTCAAAACCAACTTCGGCCCCCACAACCCAGAAGGAGAGGCCGAAGCAGACCTCGAGACCCTCCGCATGCACGATAATCAGCGCATCACGAAATATGTAGTCGAATTCAATCGACTAGCCACCTGCGTCCACTGGGGCGACGCTGCACTCCGTCGCCAGTTCTACAATGGACTCCCCGGCAGAATCAAAGACGAGATCTCTAGACTAGGAAAGCCCCATTCCCTGCTCCAACTCCGTCTCCTGTCCCAATCCATCGACACCCGCTACTGGGAGCAACGGTTGGAAATTGCCAGAGAGCCCCCCTCCACCCGGAACTTCGAACACCCCTACGACAGAGGGAGGACCCCCGTGACCACGTATTTGGCCCCTAACATGGGCAATAAGATGGCCAATGTAGGCCAACCCGTGACCCCGTCCAGTGGCAGCAGGACTACTACAGATATTTCGTCCAAAATTGGAAAAGATGGAAAACTTACACCGCAAGAACGGCAACGCCGCTTCGAACAAAACCTCTGCCTCTTCTGCGGCAGATCGGGCCACTCAGCCAAGGAATGCCCGAGATCCACCACCACAGTCACCAAAGGGTGCGCAGCCTCCGTGACGGAAGAGGTTGAAGAAGAGTCTGAGATGTCGGACGCTTCGGAAACCGAGGAATAAGAAGTTAGGCCCCTGACTCCAGCACCAGTTGTTCGCGTTGAACACCAACTATGCCTATGGACGTAAAACAAAACAACGCATCCAACCTTTTCAGGAATATGACCCCCCGTGACCAATCATCGAAAGATTTTAACCCCTCTGCGGAAATACTCCGACCCTCCGAACTCCGACCCTCCGAATCCGACCCCCCAAACCCCATCAGAATTTTAGTTGCAAGGACCACGCTCACCCACTACGATCCGTTGATCGACAGGGTATTGAGTACTACTCGTTTAGATTATCCTAACTGATTCTTGGCAATATGGAGCCAGCAGTCTTCACTCAGCGCTCAAATCTGACCCTCTGAAAACTCCGCTCAGGAAGAATCCTGATCACCACAGAACCCTGTACCATCCCTTAGACTAACGGTACCATGTAGATTCTCTTAGAACTAGACCCTTTCTTGTTAGAGTATTAATACGAGCTAAACTAATCAACAAATTCAACCGAGACTCGAGTTGCAGGACACTCCCTGAATCCCGACGATACTACCTCTGTCCAAAATGACAATCCGGTAGAATGAACACTACGATCTCCACGACCACCACGAAACATCACGAAAACCATGACCCCATCCACATAGTTGAACGGGCGAGGAAACGTCTACCCTAGGAGGAGGAGAATCAACCAGAAAACAACCCATCAATTGGGAAACCCTGACACCTCCCCTCCAGGAAAACCACCTTGATGCCGTCTACGATCACACTCACGACCCAATAATACAAAACAATCCATTCATTATTAACATGGAACACCCAGGCCCTGGTCAGAACCAACCCGATCAAGACTCAAAACCGTTCCAACTTGGACCAGCCCTAGAGGCTCCACCCCCTAACCTCCTCGAACCACCCAACGGACCCCTCACACCAAGCGTCCACATCCCGTGACCGAGTCACTCAATGGACTCACCCAAATCTCCCCCGGTCTCCGAAGGACGAACACCGCCTGAGAACTGATCATGGGGACCAACCCCCTGACTAATCAAGGACGACAACACGTCGACAAGATTCCGAGCCAGTGTAACCTCCCCCAAACGCAGTTCCGACAACTCGACAATCCGCAACAAACAGCGATCGAGTGCCACAAGGAGATCATGGAAATAACTCGATTTCGCCTGGAAGGCGTCCAGACGGGTCAAAAACGCGGAAATCCGATCGAAGGCTTCCAGGCCATCCGCCCCCGCCACCAGGCCACTGGGGACAACACCCCGTCCTGACTGACCTAGAGGATGGTCCCTGGATGGTAACGGATCTAAGAAACACCCCTGCACTATGGAGAGGTTAAAGGAAGGAGAAATCAAACTGGATAGACAAACCGAGGGAATCGCGAATTGCGACGGCACAAGCCTGCAATGCCGCCACATCAGCATCAATGCCCTGCAGGCGTCGCACTTCATCCTCGAGACCCCCGTTGAACTCTCCCAACGATGCCCCGGAAAGGAAAAAAAGGGAAAGAATTCCGAAACTTCCCGAGGGCTGAGGATCCGTGTTCTCCACTGAGGAAAGGCCCTTCTAGTTCTGCGAACACCCCCTTTTATAGACAGACGAACCATCAGCGCTTATCGATCAAACATCCCAGGAAACCGTCAAAAGACTCCCACAGTAATGTCTGTCTTAATTACCGCTCCAATCTAAGCTTAGGACCTCGAGGGCTTGGTCCTAGTGGAGGGATACTGTTATGGCCCATGCCGCCAAATAAACCCACATTAAACCCCACAACCACCTGCACCATTTCTGGGACCCTTTCCGATCGCTCAAAGACTGAATAACTGATTTCCAGATGTCCGATACATCGTTCCGAGGTTCCACGCTTCCGAACCTCCGAAGACTCCAAAGTCAAGGTTCCGCTCCTTTGATAGACGATGTGCAGGATCATCGCATACCTCACTCCTTGTTCTTTGTTTTGTATTGCCCCTTGTACTCTCTTCCCCCCCTTGTCTTTACTCGGTAAAAGATAGTACAAAGACTAGATACATGTATATAAGTCACCAGTCGACTGGACTATTTGCCAGTATGAATATCAACTTAATTCTGCATCGTAGTTTCCGATTAAGTTCCGGTAAACTTTCAGACTCTCTGAAATTAGGGACAGACGATCGAGGAGGGCGCAACACATAAGTTGAAGCCAAGTCCCTGCGACCTCGAACCACTTGTACCACCCTATACCATGAACAGTCCCAAGACCGCCGGTGTTCCCGACTTCCATCTGCTCCGATTCCGATCCCGAGTCCAACTCTTAGTTCCCCCTTCCCCGGAATATGAATCCCCCCTTCGGAAACCATTTGGAACCCTCCGAAAATCTTTCCAGAAGTCCCTAGCTAAGTGCCGACATACAGATTTAACACACACAACAGATGCACCCAGGCTCTACTCTACCGAAATAGCTGACTTCAGAGAAGACTCAAAACAGGCTGATAGGGACAGCACAGCAGACGCCAAGGTTTATGCTAATGGCTCTGGACTAGATGGGTTTGCAGGGGCTGCAGCAGTTCTGTACAAACAGGGAAGAAGGATCATGGCCCTACAATTCCAACTGGGAGCACTCACCAATCATACGACATATGAACCTGAAGCCATCGGTGTCATACTAGCACTCGAGCTGCTGGGTCATGAGAGGGGTATTAAAACAGCAACCATCTTATTGGACAACCAAAGGGTAATACAGGCGATAAGAAATATCTGACCTAGACCAGCACAATACATCCTGGGCCATGCCCACAACATGGTGAAAAAAATTGCAACACTCTTGCAGACACCATATGGCCCTAAAAATAGCCTGGATATCGGGCCATGACAACGTTACTGGCAACGAGGATGCAAACCTGGAGGCTAGAAAGGTGGCAACAGGGGAGACCAGCCAGATGAGTACACTCCCTGTATTTTTAAAAACTGGGACACTGCCAGGCAGCCTTGCTGCAGCATGGCAAACATTTGGTACAGACACACGAGACACCTGGTGAGAAAGATGGAAACTATCACCTCGTTATGCCTAGATGGCAAGAATCGATGATTGTATCCCCTCACACAGGTGTTAAATCCACATGTCGGCGCTTAGATAGGGACTTCTGGAAGGATTTTCGGAGGGTTCTGAATGGTTTCTGAAGGGGGGATTCGTATTCTGGGGGCAGGGGAACTAAGGGTCGGACTCGGGATTGGAATCGGAGCGGACGGAAGTCGGGAACGCCGGGGGTCTTGGGACTATTCACGGTATAGGGTGGTGCGAGTGGTTCGAGGTCACAGGGACTTGGCTTCAACTTATGTATTGCGCCCTCCTCGATCGTCTGTCCCTAATTTCGGAGAGTTGGAAAGTTTACCGGAACTTAATCGGAAACTACGATGCAGAATTAAGTTGATATTCATACTGGCGAATAGTCCAGTCGACTGGTGACTTATATACATGTATCTAGTCTTTATACTATCTTTTACCAAGTAAAGACAAGGGGGGGAAGAGAGTACAAGGGGCAATATAAAAAGAAGAACAAGGAGTGAGGTACGCGATGATCCTGCGCATCGTCTATCAAAGGAGCGGAACCTTGACTTCGGAATCTTCGGAGGTTTGGAAACACGGAACCTCGGAATGATGTATCAGACATCCGGAAATTGGTTTATTCAGTCTTGAGCAATCGGAAAGGTCCTGGAAACGGTGCGGGTAGTTGTGGGGTTTAATGTGGGTTTATTTGGCAGCATGGGCCATAACAGCAGGTATCTAAGTGACACAGCAGGCTTCACACATGCACAGCACAGCTTGATCACACAGCTGTAGACAGGCCATGCACTGCTCAACAAACATCTACACCAAATCAAAAAAGTGCCCTCTCCCATATGCCCCACATGCCACAGAGTAGATGAGATGACTCATCACTTTCTCATTGATTGCTGCATGCACGAGCATTCATGATATGGACTAAGAAGGAAACTGGGCTGGAAAGCTACATCCATTAAGGATCTACTAGGAAAGCTGGACTCCATAATAGCATTATTGAGTTATGCTGCTGCAACAAAGTGGTTCAAAGCAACCTTCGGTGATGTCTCACTACCACTATCATAGCTTAAAACAGATCAATTAGCCCAACAGGACATTTGTTGACATGACAGAGATACATTGTTGTCACAACATGCTATAAGACAGGCCTACTTTCAGCCCAACAAAACAGAACAACCCCTATCCACCCTTATCATCCTTACCATGCTCGTGCAGCAGTGTGAACCAACTTGGCACAGCAAAACCATGAAGACACCTCACCTCTTTATCACCCCCAACTGTGGCGCTCCTTCTCATCGTGCTAGTTCGCTTCAGCAACTGAGCACTTACAAAGTCAGACCACTCTCATAAGCAAACAACCAAGAGGAGAGAAAGAGTACTTACCTGCAAGAGGGGGGTGGTAAACAGTTCAAGGAGCTGGGCTGGCAGGTAGGGAAATGCACGGGTCAGGCCAACCCGCATGGGTCACTAGGTCAGGTGTCCTTGGGTGTGGGTGCAGGTCAAGCCGCGAGCACCCGTGACCCGGGCCCAACCCGGGGCGTCAACTCCGACATGAACGCAACTTATGCATACGCGCATGCGCCAATACGAACGCAATGCCCCGAATGCGACGAAAGCACCGTACATGCCCGCGACACCACGAATGTGATGAATGCACCGTACATGTCATATGCACCGTACGCGCCGTACGCATCGTACACGTCGTACGTGCCACACGCGCCGTATGCGCCGTACGCACTGCACGCGTGCGGGTGCGGCACGCACCCGACACCCATCGACCCATGGGAAAAAACCCATGGGTTGACGGGTTCGGGTTTCCCATGGGTCGGGTGCGGGTCATCCACATTTGACCCATGGGTGACCCGTGCTGTTCCCTACTGGCAGGGGGCAAGGGGCCTGTTGTCAGTACATCCACCTACTCAAGGAAGGAGGAAACTTAAGTACAAAGCATGTAGTGACCACCATAGGCCTAGCCTGAGGTCGATAAAATTGATTATAAAAAATAAAAAATAAAAAAAAAATAAAAAAAGAAGAGTTTCAAACCCTGCTGCAGCACAACTCCAGAAATAATTTAATATTTATACCTTGGTCAAAATCTGTGTAATAACTCTAGCAAGCTAAGGTAGCGGACAAACGGTTTCTGCTAAGGTCACGTGATGTGACCGTCATGGTCACAAGCGCAAAATTTTTTGTCATTGAAAAAAAATTTTGTATTCTAGTACAGAGGATGGCGATTTTTTTTGGAAATAATAATTGAGATACATTATATATAACATCAGGCTTGGCTGACTTAGCTAAAATAGTATCTGGCATGATGCCAGATCCTTGTGCAAAATGGTGGATGTGACAGTTGAGTCACGTGACCTTAGCGGAAATGGCCGGCTGCAACGATAATATCCTTACCTGTGGGAATGTCTTTCTATATATGGAATATTTCCTTATATAGGTGATTACATCAGCGCAAAAATTTTGTGACCGAAAATTTTTTGACAGTGTCAGACTGCTTAAAAAATGTGTTTATGAATTTTGAGAAGATGTTTGAAAGTTTGGATATACTACACTTGCAATAGTGATTTTTTTCAAAAATTAAAACCAACAATATGTACATATAGTTCCATGCCATTGATCTGTGGTCTCAGAATAATTTTTTTGTCAATGCTGCCAGATCCTTGTGCAAAATGGCGAGCGTGACACTTGAGTCACGTGACCTTAGCGGAAACTGTTTGTCCGCTACCTTAATATGATAGGAAGGTGATACATTTGTTAGCAGCAATGAATGAGACTATCAAAGTCTGTAGGTTCAGGACACTTAGGGGTCCAGAGATATTCCAATAAAAGGGAATGTGCTTAGAGGAAAGAGGAAGTAAGTGGACTGAATGGATTACCCAGTCAATGCACTCTAAAATAAGGGTGAGGCCAAGACAGAAATTACAGTAAAGTAATCTCAAGAGACAAAAGAGTCTTTAATCAGAAACTGATTAGAAACCCTCAGAGGTAGAGATGAACTTGAACTGGACAATCAACAGAACAATCTCACTCTGTAGAATCAGTTTTACTAAGCAGGACAATCAACTACTTATACTGAATCTAATACTATGTTATGGCCCATGCCGCCAAATAAACCCACATTAAACCCCACAACCACCCGCACCGTTTCCAGGACCTTTCCGATCACTCCAAGTCTGAATAACCGATTTCCGGATCCCCAATGCACCATTCCGAGGTTCCATGTTTCCGAACCTCCGAAGATTCCGAAGTCAAGGTTCCGCTCCTTTGATAGACGACGCACAGGATCACCGCATACCTCACTCCTTTGTTCTTTGTTTTGTATTGCCCCTTGTACTCTCCTCCCCCCCTTGTCTTTACTTGGTAAAAGATAGTACAAGACTAGATACATGTATATAAGTCACCAGTCGACTATTCGCCAGTATGAATATCGACTTAATTCTGCATCGTAGTTTCCGATTAAGTTCCGGTAAACTTTCTGACTCTCCAAAATTAGGGACAGATGATCGAGGAGGGCGCAATACATAAGTTGAAGCCAAGTCCCTGCGACCTCGAACCACTCGTACCACCCTATACCCTGAACAGTCTTAAGACCCCCAGCGCTTCCAACTAGGGAATGGCACGGGTCACCCACGGGTCAAATGTGGGTGACCCGCACCTGACCCATGGGAAACCCGAACCCGTCAACCCATGGGTCGATGGGTGTCAAGTGCGTGGCGCACCCGCACACCTGCAGCGCATTCGTGTCATACGTCGCGTTCGCGCCGACACGAACGCGCTGTATGCCCCAACACGAACGCGCAGTACGTGCACATGCCGACACGAACGCGCCGTACACGTACGCGCCAACTCGAACACGCCGTACACATACGCGCCGACTCGAATGCGCCGATATGGATGCGTTGTATGTGCATGCACGAACGCGCTGTACGTGTACGCGCCGAGACGAACGCATTCTATGTGTCCATGTATGGCTCGTTGGTGTCGGTGCGTGTGTGTCATACGTGTGCGGCACGTGTGTGTCGTATGCCCGTGCCGCGTGTGTGTGTCGTATGTGTGTGCGGCGCGTGTGTGTCGTATGCACGTGCGTGTCGTACGCGCACACGTACGACAGGAGCGAGTGCCAGGTTGGGTGTTGTACTCGTGTGCATGCACGCGTACATGATTGATGCGCCGGGTTGGGCCGGGTCATGGGTGCTCTCCGCTTGACCCGCACCCGCACCCAAGGGCACCCGACCCGGTGACCCGTGTGGGTTGGCCGAACCCGTGCTATTCCCTACTTCCAACTCCCGTCCCCATTCCAATTCCGATCCCGAGTCCGCGACCCTTAGTCTCTCCATCCCTGGAATATGAACCCCCCCTTTGGAAACCATTCGGAATCCTCCGGAAACCCTTCCGGAAGCCTCTAGCTAAGCGCCGACATGCGGATTTAATATACTAATACCGGACAATCAACAGTATTAATATATGAGAAATAACAATAATACCGGACAATCAACAGTATTACTATTATGTAAACCTAGGAGCTGGACTATCAACAGCTGACTAAGAGTACTGAGTCACAATGTCACACTGGCAAGTGTAAGGAGATAAGATGAATTGATTGCTTCAAAAGGAGGCAAGAAGGCCTCCTTTTATATTAATTTACAGGCTGATTAGTAAGCTAACTATCTCCTGACTAATCTATCTAAATAAGGAAAGTTTTCCAGAACCTGGTGGCACTTTACAGAAAGTGATGGAAGGTGCTGGAAGCTTGTAGAAGTTCCTAAATCTATTTCTAACTATTTTCCTTATTTAGCAATAAAAAGGGCAATTTAGACCGGATTTAGGTATGTCATTAAGGGCAGAGACTATGCAGGGACAATATAGTGTCTCACTATATTATTTTTATGAGACAGGGGTGTCTCAGGCTAATATTTAGTGTGTTTCTATGGAGAATCTAGTAACTTGGCTCTGGGCTTGAATCCTTCAGTGGTGAACAAAGTAAATAGTATTAAATGTAATGAGAGTATTGGGGAGCTTTGTGAAGCACCAGGAAGGTTAAGAAAATACTATTAGGAATATTTGAATACAAGAGACAAATTGAATTAGCGTTCCAAAGCTAATTAATTACAATACTAATGGTACAAGAAGGAGTCAGTCATGTTTTTGTACTTTAGTATTTTAATGCTTTTTTAGTGGTTTTTTCTGCAGTATATAGGGTATAAGAGATCTCCAACAATTGGGCTACTACCTTTGTTGCTATCACTCATGTTGTCAAGTACACGTACCGAGCCTCCGATAATTCGGCAGTGCTGACTGAGCAGTCATCCTATGTCCACCCGTTACCCCTCACATACTCTATGCCACTCACCATCCATTAATCCCACCACGCCTACTCCTCATTCCTCGATCAGCCTCACCTCGGGACTTCCTGTCCTTGTTTTATCTTCGGTCACAACCATTGTTTTATAGTCGGGCACTCCCTATTATCCTATCCTTGGCCACATTCCTATTATTCTATCTTTTATTGTTCTATTTCCATTTGCATCCCTTCATTCTAATTTTACTCATTGTGGACAATACCCACATGCTCTGCATACCTTATTGTCCCACATTCCTTATTCCACATGTTGCTTCTTAAACCGATATAAGTAGGGCATGCATGTACACATTTCCTCATTCTGGGTATCAACTAGGCTTAGGCCCTTCTACCTTCTCCTCCTCTGTTAAGTCCTCTACTCAGGCCAGCATCATCGGCATCCTCCCGAGTATCTCATCTGTTGCAAATCAGTGGTATGCATGGAGAGTAGGGCGCAACACATGAGTACGTTGAAGCCAAAGCCACTACTTCTGGCCTGCAGGACTTGGCTATTCCTGTCCAACATCTCAGCATTCCCAAAGCTTGACACACATCCCCAGACTCAATGAGAATATTACATTGAGTTTACTATGATTTAACTGCGATTTTTCTCACATTTTCTATAGAGACTATCATTGTCAGGCAGTCACTTGGCTCCCTGCATATTCATAGATACCATCACATGACCCCGAGCCATATTGGGCTAGATCCATCAGGGCAATATTATTGTTGTCCATACACACTGGAAATTAATATTGATATGTATCGAATCACACTCATGATGGTACTATATGCTGACAGTACCAGAGTCATTCACAAACAACTGTCGCCTACTCATGCATCCCCTATAGCTGCCTCCCTGGGTTGGCACTTAGTCAAACCTAAAACCTTCACATCATGTGGAGGGCTGTCTACAGTGAAATACAATAAAATACAAAACACATTAAATAGATATAAGAACATTATATCTTCTAAAT
>QLPI01008362.1:0-15587 GCA_003314275.1 Chroogomphus rutilus
CATTGACAACCAATCTGCAATCTCTGTTGCCAAAAACCCTGAACACCATGGTCGGATGAAACAGCTTGATTTGCGGTTCTTCTGGCTTCGTGATGAAGTTGCAGCTGGCACGCTCAGTCCTCTCTTCATTCCCACCACTGACATGGCTGCTGATCTACTCACCAAGCCATTGGAGCGAGTTAAAGTGGAGAGGTGTAGGAAACTAATGGGGATTGAAAAGCGTATGTGAGTTTTGCAGTGGTAACTCATCAGGGGGGGGTGTTAGGGTATGATTTTATTCCCCTGCATTGTGGTTTATTCTTGCACCTTTGTGTTTCACTTGTGTGCTTTTCATTCCTGCATTTGCGTGCTCTGGCGCTTAAAATAAGCGCCCATAACGACGCACCATTGCACACCTTTGGGTCTTGTCTTTACCATCCATATTGACAAGCCCCAAAGGTTAGTAGTTACTTTGTTACATACATGTCTTTACCATCCATATTGACAAGCCCCAAAGGCCATTGTTGCTCTCTGTGTGTGACAGTTAAGAGTCTCTAGACCTTCCCTGTCAACAAAGTTTTGTCATGGTTCTCAGGTTACCTCATTTATGGTTCCAAAACCAGGAGCTAGGAGAGGAAATTGCCAGAGCCTGTTGGGGAACTCTTAAGTGATTGATAGATAAGCACAAAAACAGCATGAAAAGACTAAAAGTACAAAAACAACAAGTTCTCTATTATTGTACAACCACCTTATCTCAATATTATTAGTATTTGCTTGCTAATAGGCCTTAGTTTCTTTCAAATCTTCCTCCTCAAGGCCTTTCCAACCTAATACTTCCATTATCCCTAATTCAACTTCTATTAATCACCACCAAAGGTTTGGCCCAAAATTCAAGCTCCACTCTCCAGATAATTGGGCTGTAACCAGATTCAAGCCCAGAGCCAAGTTGCTGATTTCTCTATAGAAACACACCAAATATTAGCCTGAGACAGCCCTGTCTCATACAAATATTATGGTGAGACACCTGAGTGACTCAGCACTGTCTCTGCCCTTAATCACATGCTCAAAACCAGTCTACAATTCCCTTTTTAATTACTAAATAAGGAAAGTAGCTCAAATTAGATCCAGGAACTTCTACAAGGTTCCAGCACCTTCCATGACCTTCTGTGCACAGACCACCAGTTTCTGGAAGACTTTCCCTATTAGGAAGGAGTAGAATTAGATGCTTAGCTTACTAATCAGCCTGTAAATTAGTATAAAAGGAGGCCTTCCTTCCCCCTTTGAAGCAATAAATTCATATCATCATCTTCATCACCTTTGTCAGCTTGACATTGTGACTCAGTAATTATTAGTCAGCATTTGATTGTCCTGCTACTAGGCTTACATAATATTAGTACCGTTGATTGTCTGGCATTATTATTATTTCTCATATATTAGTACTGTTGATTGTCCAGTATTAGTATCTTGGATTCAGCCTAAGTAGTTGATTGTCCTGCTTAGTAAACTGATTCTACAGAGTGATATTGTTCTGTTGATTGTCCAGTTCAATTGCATTCTATCCCTGGGGGTTTCTAATCAGTTTCTGATTAAAGACTCTTTTGTCTCTTGAGATTACTTCACTGTAATTTCTGTCTCAGCCTCACCCTCATTTTAGAGTGCATTGACTGGGTAATCCATTCAGTCCACTTACTTCCTCTTTCCTCTAAGCGCATTCCCTTTCATTGGAATATCTCTGAACCCCTAAGTGTCCTGAACCTACAGACTTTGATAGTCTCATTCATTGCTGCTAACAAACGCATCACCTTCTTATTGTATTAGCTTGCTAGAGTTATTACACAGATTGTGACCAAGGTATAAATATTAAATTATTTCCAGAGTTGCACTGTAGCAGGGTTTGAAACTCTTCTTTGTCTCACTTCACTTCACACAGTGCTTGACTGAAGTGTTATATCTTTAACACCAAGGTCTTGTCCAGGTTCCAAAACAGAGCCATTGAAGATGGCGATTGCTGGTTTGAAACAAAATCATACACACCAGATGTAGATGGGAATGAGGACATAGAGAACATCCCACCATGAATCCATGCTGCAGATCAACACCAGAGTGGGGATATTTGGCTCACTACTTGCAGTGAAGCTGAACAAATATATCTTGCCTCCACAGTGCACTGCTGGCTTCCTAAACTCTCTGATTGGCTCTCTGTTGCCCAAAAGACTTTCCCAGTCATCATTCATGGTATTCTCACTACATTTGACACCTCACGAGACAGCTGCAATGTTATCTCTCTCATTAACCAGAATGACCACATCATCACTCACCCCTTGATACTCCAACAGATTGAACTCATCTCCCACCCATGGAAAAATCAGCAAACTAAAACACACATGTCTATAGTTCTCTTCTTTATGGATGCTCAAGTTGCCAATAGCTGCATCAGCCACCACATTGCATTCTGGGATCACCTCTACCTGACAACCAAACTCCTATATCGCCTACCACAATGCTATAATTGTCATCGATTTGGTCACTTTGCATGGCTCTGCAAGAGGACAACATCTTGTAGACAATGCTCAGGCAAACATATAACATGAGATTGCCTTTGTCCCAATGAAGAAAAATGCGACAAGCCCATACTGTATCAACACATCACACTGAGATGTGCCGTCTGCACAGGACCTCATGCAGCAATAAGCCAGGAATGTCTAATACACAAAGCAGCCTTGGACCACCATGCACGCAAACTTGCTAAGGAAGGTCCCCTTTTTGAGGCCTAATTCAGCCAATGACACACTCTAAACTAGCTGCACCTGACCACTGCTTGACACCCTAATCCCTGAAGTGTGATGTTTCTGCAAAACACATTGACCAAAATACCCTTTGCACTGCCAATCCTGGCCCACCCATTTTGGACTAGTGATTGGCACGGGTAACCCCCGGGTATATTATGTCTACCCATACCCGTACCTGCAAAAACCCGTACCCATGTGTTACAGGTACGGGTTTTCATGGGTACGCTTATATAATTCATGGGTACACTTATATAAGTGAGGTTCAGCGCTAACCTCACTTATATAAGTGTACCCACGAAAACCCACCTGCGGGTACAGGTTTGGGCCGGGTTGGAAATCCTGACCCTGACCCTTATCCACGCTACCTGTACCCGCTACCCACGTGGGTTTCCAATACCCACGCCAATCACTATTTTGGACTGGACATAAGCCATCTGTGATGTTCTGGCAATTTGCTGGCACACCACAGAAATAAATGGGGTCTTGTTTTCCCCTACACTCACAAAACCCAGTTGTCATATCTCCTCATATCACGTATTCTATCTGCCACAGTTCCTAGTAGAAAACTATCTCTCATGCAGTACTATTGTTTTGTAGTTAGAATGCACCATAAGCGCTTGTGCTTCGAGCACTATAATTGAATCTCTCTCTCTCTCTCTCTCTTACATGGGCATCACAGTCCCTTGCATACCCAATAGCCCATTCACATACTCACACATGACATCAGGCCGCATTGGCACAGATTCATCATCATTTTCATTCAAGCCTCCTGAGACAGTGGGAACCATTCCTAAGACATAGTGTAAGTCATTCACACTTACACTAAATTTATCATTGCTAGGAACACCAACACGCGACCTTTGCGTTCCCATACACACCTAGTAGCCACCTCCTTGAACCGGCACTTAATCAAACTTAAAACCTTCGTATCGGCATAGCAAACCGCATCTACGAAGATAAAATAAAAACAAACAAAGATCAAAAGATGCTAGATAGAGAGAGTAGTTCTAGATAAATCTCTCTACCATTATCCAAGCTTTTAACCAAGACAAAAGACGATCCTTGAGGCCACCACTTGAAGCATAGGAATTATCAACTGGCTCCACAGATAAGAGGGCCATCTCTTATTCGAGTTCCACTATACAGCAGATCCTAAGCTGGGAAAACCTTTCCAGACACTGGAGGAGCGATTGCACACTGTATTCAGAAAGATCGTCTTTCAAGCTCTGATTGCAGACATAGTGTCTCCCCCTGTCGTTGATGGTGAGGAGCAAGAAGAACGTGAGGACTCTGCATCGAATCGTGCAAGGCGCCACAAGTGCAGTCTTCGAGTGAATGACCCTGTATTTACATGAACGTTCTATTGGTGATTCCTTCTACACATGCCGATGATCTCTCTAACCCTCAGATTCGTAGGCTCTCTCGATATAGCACAATAGGGAGAAGGAAATAAATCATTTCAATGTCCCCTGTTGATCGCTTGCCTTGATCCGTTTGGAGTGGGACCATCTTGATGAGGGTGGTCTCCTCAGTTTTTTTGGTCGCCATTCAGGTTCATGCCTTGCAGAGGAAAGGCGTACAGAGTAATTATTCTTTGTAGTGATATACTCCGTGTAGAGGTTGGGATGCCCATGCTGCAATGCTCACTTGTCGTGGGTGATGTCCTTTGTTGGCAGCGTTCGGACTTCAAGGGAGGATGTCAAAGTGGGCTGAGGTCCATGCTTTTTATCGTATTGCATGATCAGCCTGTCTGTTAATGGCATCGTTGAGAAGCCCGAGAAACCGATCATATGCTTCCGCCAGGTCTGGAGACCATTCAAAGGCGAAATTCGCTGCTTTCAGGGTATAATCACGGAAGAAGTGGTGTAGCTTGATCATGAGGTCGATCACAGGAGGTTCGAAGGATTCATGAATGGAGAACTCGAGATAAGGCGCCACGAACATAGTGATCTTCTGGTCCGATCCTCCTGAGTCGGAGAACCATGTCGTCATACGGCCCGGAATGTCAGGTGGCCTTAATGACCCTGTGGCAGGATAACATACCACCAAGTAGCAGATGACATAGAAAAACGATTCGAGGTCATCAAAATACGTATGATTGTATGCGAGGCCCTTTTCAGCAGCCACGGCAGCGCCACGTGAATAAAACGCCCGACAGCTCTACCAGGGTTCAAGGATTAATCCGTGGTTAAAGAGCGTTACTGGAAATTATGACTCACCGACCCGTCTGCTCTTGGAGTGGGTGAATTTACCTCAAATGCAGTCTCAAAATCAATAAGAACACCCCTGTCTCGATTCTGAACGGAGTGATATTCCCGTGTAATACCCCAAGATTGGTCACTCTGCGATGGCCTAGAATAAATTTGATTACCGATCTGGTGACTGGTAGGAATATAACGGCGAAACGCACCTTGCACCGCATCACGGACCGCTACCAGCAACTCCATCGCACTACTGAACTGATCCAAGAGCTTGGCACCTGGAGTTGCACGGAAGACGGCCCGTGTGTGGATGCGATTATCGGCTGGGGACGTACTGACACCTGGCGGACGATTCTTAGACACGGAGTCTAGTCTCTGGTCGAACATGACATTGTGGATAAACAAGAGTGGGGCAATTCCCTCCCCCTCCGGAATTTTACTCTCCACAGTGCTGCCCTGACTCGTACCATGCGAAAATAGACCATGTATCCTGTCGTAGATTTTCCGTTCGCGCTCGCAGCCGTCGACAATCCAACTGTCCTTGATTAAGCACCAATTTTTCTGGTCCTCTCCCCTAAGGTCTTCAGCTGGCTCGTGGTGTTTGACAAGCCAGTAGATCGTTCCGCTACCGCGTATGTTCGTGGCGTGAAATAGGGTTCTCTGAACAACGTATGTCGCAGCGGGAATAGACAAGGAGCTATCCTGACGAGGGTGACTTCGGGTCGCTCTGGGAGGTGGAGTGGTAGATATCAAAGTCGATCTGCCTTCATACCGAATGCTGGTATCCAGTCCGAGGTCACGTTCATTAAAGAGAAAGCGAAGGACCAATGCACATAGCGTCTTGCGATCAGTCTGGTAGTCGACGGGATCCCCTAGAACAGCACCACCTCGATCAAAGGTACACCATACTAGGCGAACGTTATCGAAGTAAAAGGTGTGCAGAAACCGTCGATTCTCTTGAGCTGCAAACACCTGTTCGGCGTACGTCCCAAGTTGGCCAAAAGTATTTAATTTATCCTTGTTTTGATCCCGCTTTGCATCTCCTATGACAACGCAAGAAGACCAGTTAATTTCACTTCCGGGGTGCATGGGATACAGTGGGCCAGTGCCTTGAACGAAGATATCTGGACGGAGGGAGTGGCTAGGATCCCGATCGTCTGGTATTCTGGTATTCCGAGTGTCAAAAACCTTGTGAATTTGTTTATATGACCCAGACTTCTTCTTCCAGAGTGCCGCCAAATGTTTAAAGAGCCTAAAGAAATCGACCATCAACTTGCCCTCGTGTAGGTATATCGGTTGAATTTTTTTCCAGTGTTGTCCGTTGTGAGCTTCGATTGCGAGGCGTGCGAGCCGGGTGTAGGAATTTTTGTCTTCTTCCCGGAAGATAGAATGCTCCAGAAGCAAAGAGTGTTCAATTCGTGATTGAATCATTTGCGTTATGATTTTCACACGTCTATCAGCAGCTTTAATCACCGTCATTGGTCCCCCGCGTGCATCACTAAGAACACTGAGAGTCGAGCGTGTGGATGACGTTGTAAACTTCCGCTTTTGCTTTTGACCGTGAGGGACTTCTTCATTGGAGACTCTACCCGTCTTTTTACGTTTTGGACCTTTGCCTTTTGGTTGAGAAGAGCCCATTGACTACATGTCATGTATAAGTTCAACGATGACCTCTTAATCATCAGAGAACTTACTTCGATGTCAATAAATTGCAAGGTGTAACGTGGATGCGAGGGGGTTGGTCCTTGATGCAGATGCAGAGGTACGGTACCGGTCCCCTTATATGAGAAAATCAGAGACAAGGAAATATACCGAATGGTCAGATCCACCAATCGCCATCCTTGACAAGTTGAGAATCATTCTTGTGGAGGTGCGGGGCCTAGAACAGCTATATTACACAAGCACCGCGCTTTGGCTGGAGGGTGACAGGGAGTTGGAGCAGACAAATAATTCAAGGCCAGATGACCTTCGGATAGTGGCACGAGCAAGCGACGCTTTGAAGAAGTCCACATTTTCTTGTTAAGGCCTAATTGAGCTGTTCCACTGTTTTAAGTTGAGATTAGCGGTGTGGAAAATACTTTCCCAAATCGGAAATTTGTCAATCTTCTGTTCTGTAATAGAACATGCGTTGCTGTGGGGCAAATTGGACGAAGTCAAAAGGCGGTATGCTAATTATATATATTCACTGTAGGCAAGTCAGATCCGCCGTTTAAAACAGAAGTTGAGGTCCAACCATTATCGTATGCCACCCAGTTTCTTGATGTTCACGGCTTGCACACGTCGGGTCGCTGTATATATATATATATATATGAAATTAACAAAGATGAGCATCTATTAGCTTGAGCGAAATAGGAGACGTACGTTGTCGAGACCCAGAATAGTAGGCTTGTATAGGTAGAAGCACACTATGACTTGATGTGGACTCGAATGATCATTTACAGGGTTGAGGGACAGGTAATTCTGACACCCGGGGCCCATTGTGCTCACGCCGAGACAGAGAAAAAAAAAAGGAAAACTGATGACCGAAACCTGTAGATCAGCAAGGGTGCACCCCAAAAGACGAAAATCGGATCAAAGCAGGAGAAGAAAAAGTAATTTAGACTCAGATCACCTGCGGGTGAGCGAAGCGGCGCTTTGAGGTCCACGCTTTCTTGTCAAAGCCTGATCGAGCTGTTCCACTAACTTTAAGTTGAGATTGGCAGTCATTACTCGTCGAAATTTCTGGTCTGTCATTTAACATGCGTGCTGCAGCACACATTTTACACAGGCAGTGCTGTAATTATATTTATCCACTGTAAGCAGGTTAGACACGTCGTTTCTCGGGAGTGCCATTGGTGCGTTAATTGGTAATTCATCCCTACAACAGTGGGATAATGCGTCGTGATCTGATCAGGCGCAATACTGTTCGCCATGAACACAATCTCGGGCCTCGTCTCGACCACAAAGGAGAAGCTTAAATTAAAAGGATATGACGTGTCGTCCCATGGTGTTGTGGTACACGTTGAGAAAGGTTTCAATCGCGAAGAATATATACGTGCAATGCGGAGGTATGTTACTTTAATCTTGCATCATGGTCGCCTTGTTCTGTGAACGCTGATCGCTCCGCTGCAGGGAGTTGGCGAGGATATTTGAGACCTCTTCATTCGGGAAGTCGATAGCGATGGGTCCTCCCCAATCAAATTTTATTCCAATGCCTTCTTATTGAGGTCGCCGAGCCTTTGACCGCCTACTGCAGGCGACGGAACAGGACCACACTATCAAACAGTCATATCCCAGGTTCCCGCAAGACTTTGACAGCCTACTGCAGGCGACGGAACAAGAACGCACTATCAAACAATCCTATACCAGGCTCCCTTGCGGGAATGATATCAACATATCCCGTCTCTATCCATTGCTAAACCACCACATAGCTTATTCGTAGTGTAATCTTTTGTCATAGCGGATGGTTTGCTCATATTGTACATAATTCATTTCAATTTCAAAGCATTTCAGTCATACCCTCGGTAGTCAGCTCCTCACTCCAAGTGCGAACTTTTCCTTCGACCCTCCATGACCTATTACAAGTATAGCCCATCTGAGTTATGATGTTTGTAAGTAAAAGAAGTTTGAGAGAGGTCTAGTTAAAATGTCTCTTCCCCTTAGGAGTTTACAACCATAGAATGGAATGCGACTGTTTGATGTGGGTTCATTTGCCACCTGCAATTGCCCATCTAATAATATATCCTAGGAATGGCGTGCCAATGGACCTGTTTCGATTGGCCATGGGAGGTATAGGCTAGTGTATCCGAATCAATGCGCTACACTATCAGCTGTACCATCTGTGTCTAGTTCAATTTTGGAGTAGGTCAAATATCAGTTCTGTTATGAAATTACTCTTATGATACTGGACAAATCTCGGAACCTCTCCTCGCAGAAGAGTTTCTTCCAAATGTTGCATACCCGGTGTCCCTAACACATATCAATTCTCTATTGTTCGAAAAGGTAAACTATCTTCGCTATTTTATTTATTATCCTTGAATGACGAACCAGGTCTTATCGTGGGATTTCTGAGTTTCGGGACGCGAAAAGCGGCGTGTTTGGGGACTTGTGAGTCTTAGTTCCTTCTCAGCGTTGTACTACGTTACAGCCGATCGCTGGGGCCGAAGATATGCCATGTCTGTAGAGTGTCTCGTATTTGTTGTCGGTGTTATCGTACAGATGACGATTTGCGGATATATTGAATTGATCCATCTTGCTCGTACGAAAACTCAGTTCGGTTGACCGTTGGGATTCAAGTCTTGGCTGTTATATTTAGTTTTTGTAATTGAATATATGTGGTTTTTCTCTCATTTCAACAAATTAGTTGTCGTGTACAATATGCAAACTCATTGACCTGCGAAAAAAAAAACTCCTAGCGTTCGTGCTCTTCGTCGTGAGGCATATCGCCTTTAAGTATGGCATCGTGTTAGCCGGTAAGTTTTATTGGAACATTCCTAGGCAACAATACACCCTCCTATATAAGCCTGCTGTTCTGGGTCTGGAGTTTCGGCAACCTGGGTCTACTGTTTCGCTCCAGTTAATAGATGCTCACCTTTGTTTAAATTCATATGGATGTACAACGACCCGGCGTGCGAGCTGTGGACACCAAGCAACTGAGTGGCACATGAGAATGGTGGACCTCAACGTCTGTTTTAAACGGCGTGTCTAACCTGCTTACAGTGGATAAATATAATTACAGCACTGCCTGTGTAAAATGTGTGCTGCAGCACGCATGTTAAATGACAGACCAGAAATTTCGACGAGTAATGACTGCCAATCTCAACTTAAAGTTAGTGGAACAGCTCGATCAGGCTTTGACAAGAAAGCGTGGACCTCAAAGCGCCGCTTCGCTCACCCGCAGGTGATCTGAGTCTAAATTACTTTTTCTTCTCCTGCTTTGATCCGATTTTCGTCTTTTGGGGTGCACCCTTGCTGATCTACAGGTTTCGGTCATCAGCTTTCCTTTTTTTTCTCTGTCTCGGCGTGAGCACAATGGGCCCCGGGTGTCAGAATTACCTGTCCCTCAACCCTATAGAATGATCATTCGAGTCCACATCAAGTCATAGTGTGCTTCTACCTATACGAGCCTACTATTCTGGGTCTCGACAACGTACGTCTCCTATTTCGCTCAAGCTAATAGATGTTCATCTTTGTTAATTTCATATATATATATACAGCGACCTGACGTGTGCAAGCCGTGAACATCAAGAAACTGGGTGGCATACGATAATGGTTGGACCTCAACTTCTGTTTTAAACGGAGGATCTGACTTGCCTACAGTGAATATATATAATTAAAACACCGCCTTTTGAACTTGGTCCAATTTGTCCCACAGCAACGCTGTTCTATGACAGAGCAGAAGATTGACAAATTTCCGATCTGGGAAAGTATTTTCCACACCGCTAATCTCAACTTAAAATCAGTGGAACAGCTCAATTAGGCTTTAACAAGGAAATGTGGACTTCTTCAAAGCGTCGCTTGCTCGTGCCACTATCCGAAGGTCATCTGGCCTTGAATTAATTGTCTGCTCCAACTCCCTGTCACCCTCCAGCCAAAGCGCGGTGCTTTTGTAATATAGCTGTTCTAGGCCCCGCACCTCCACAAGAATGATTCTCAACTTGTCAAGGATGGCGATTGGTGGATCTGATCATTCGGTATATTTCCTTGTCTCTGATTTTCTCATATAAGGGGACCGGTACCGTACCTCTGCATCTGCATCAAGGACCAACCCCCTCGCATCCACGTTACACCTTGCAATTTATTGACATCGAAGTAAGTTCTCTGATGATTAAGAGGTCATCGCTGAACTTATACATGCAATGTAGTCCATGGGCTCTTCTCGACCAAAAGGCCAAGGTCTAAAACATGGAAAGAATGGTAGATTACCCCGGAAAGAAGTCGCTCGCCTTCAAAAGCAAAAGCAGAAGGTTATAAAGTCATTCAGACGCTCGACTCTCACTGTTCTTAATGATGCATGCGGGGGACCAATGACGGTGATTAAAGCTGATGCTAGCCGTGCGCAAATCATAAAGCAGATGATTCCATCACAAATGGAATACTCTCCGCTTCTGGAGCATTATATCTTCCTGGACGAAGACAAAAATTCCTGTAGACGCCTCGCACGCCTTGCATTGGAAGCTCACAATGGACAACGCTGGAAACAAATTCAACCGATGTACTACCAAGAGAGCAAGTTGATGGTCGATTTCATTAGGCTCTTTAAAAAATTGGCGGCACTCTGGAAGAAGTCTGAGTCATGTGAACAAACTCACAAGGTTTTTGACACTCAGAATACCAGCATACCAGACGATCGGCATCTTAGCCACACCCTTCGTCCGGATATTTTTGTTCAAGGCAGTGGCCCCCTGTATCCCATGTGCCCCGGAACTAGAATCAACTGGTCTTCTTGCGTTGCCATAGGAGATGCAAAGCTGGATCAAAGAAAGAATCAATCGAATACTTTTGGACAACTTGGGACGTACGCCGAACAGGTGTTCGCGGCTCAAGAGAATCGACGGTTTCTGCACGCCTTTTACTTCGATAACTTGCACCTAGTATGGTGCACTTTTGATCGAGGTGGTGCCGTTCTAGGGAAACCCGTCAACTACCAGATTGATCGCAAGACGCTATGTGCATTGGTCCTTCACCTTCTCTTTAATGGACGTGACCTCGGATTGGATCCCAGCATTCGGTATGAAGGCAGATCGACTTTGATATCTACCACTCCACCTCCCAGAGCGACCCGAAATCATCCTCGTCAGGATAGCTCCTTGTCTATTCCCGCTACGACATACGTTGTTCATAGAACCCTATTTCACGCCACGAACATACGGGGTAGCGGCACGATTTACTGGCTTGTCAAACACCACAAGCCAGCTGAAGACCTTAGAAGAGAGGACCGGGAGAATTGGTGCTTAATAAAGGACAGTTGGGTTATCGGCGGCTGCGAGCGTGAATGGAAAATATACGACAGGATAAATCGTCTATCATCCCATGGTACGAGTCAGAGCAATAGTCTGGAGAGTAAACTTCCAGAGGGGAAGGGAATTGCCCCACTGTTGTTTACTCACAATGTCATGTTCAACCGGATACTAGACTCCGTTTCCACGAATCGTCCGCCAGGTGTCAGCACGTCCCCAGCTGACAATCGGATCCACACACGGGCCGTCTTCCGCACAACTCCAGGTGCCAAGCTCTTGGATCATTTCAGCAGCGCGATGGAGTTGCTGGTAGCGGTCCGTGATGCGGTGCAAGGTGCGTTTCGCCGTTATATTCCTACCAGTCACCAGGTCGGTAATCAAATTTATTCTAGGTCATCGCAAAGTAACCAATCTTGGGATGTTGCACGGCAATATCACTCCATTCAGGATCCTCATACAATCAGATGCTAAGGAAGGAGACAGGGGTGTACTCCTAGATTTTGAGTCTGCATTGGAGATGAATTTACCAACCCCAAGAGCAGACGGAGCGGTGAGTCATAATTCTACAGTAACACTCTTCAACCATGGAATGATCCTTGAACCCTGGTAGAGCTGTCGGGCGTTCTATTCACGTGGGGCCGCCATGGCTGCCGAAAAGGGCCTCGCATACAATCATACGTATTTTGATGACCTCGAATCATTTTTCTATGTCATCTGCTACTTGGTTGTATGTTATCCTGCCACAGGGTCATTAAGGCCACATCGCATTCCGGGCCGTATGAAGACATGGTTCTCCGACTCAGGAGGATCGGACCAGAAGACAACTATGTTCGTGGCGCATGGTCTCGAATTCTCCATTCATGGATCCTTCGAATCTCCTGTGACCGACCTCATGGTTAGGCTACACCACTTCTTCCGTGATTATACCCTGAAAGCAGCGAATTTCGCCTTTGAATGGTCTCCAGACCCGGCGGAAGGATATGATCGGTTTCTCGGGCTTCTCAACGATGCCATTAACAGACAGGCTGATCATGCAATACGATAAAAATCATGGACCTCAGCCCACTTTGAGATCCTCCCTTGAAGTCCGACCGCCGCCAACAAAGGACATCACCCACGACAAGTGAGCATTGCAACATGGGCATCCCAACCTCTACACGGAGTATATCACTACGAAGAATAATTACTCTGTATGCCTTTCCTCATGCAAGGCATGAACCTGAATGGCGACCAAAAAACTGAGGAGACCACCCTCATCAAGATGGTCCCACTCCAAACGGATCAAGTCGAGCAGTCAACAGGGGACATTGAAATGATTTATTTCCGTTTCCCTATTATGCTATATCGAGATAGCCTACGAATCTGAGGGTTTGAGAGATCATCGGCATGTGTAGGAAAGAATTAACAATAGAATATTCACGTACATACAGGATCATTCACTCGAAGACTGCACTTGTTGCGCCTTGCACGATTCGATGCGAGAGTCCTCACGATCTTCTTGCTCCCCGGAGCACTTTGCCATTGTTTGTCTTCAGAGGACAGCGATTCAGAGGACAGCGATTCATCATCTAGCATGTCATCATTGTTCTTGTTCTCGTCACCTAAATCATACAGAGTGGTGACACCATCTTGTAATTCCTGATTAAGCTCCTCGATAGCATCGCGAACATGAGACATCATTAAGCCGTAGATTTCTTCACCATCAACCACAGGGGGCGAATCTTCGTCTGCAAGGGCAGCTTGATAGATAATGTTTTTGAATACCATGCGCAATCGCTCCACCAGTGTCTCGAAGGGTTTTCCGAGCTGAGGATCTGTTGGATAGGTGTGCATGGAAAAGAGATGGCCCTTCTTAGCCGAGGAGGCAAATGGCTCTTGCCACGCGTTCAGTGGGGACGGCAAGGATCGTCCTTCCCCCATGTTTTTTCGTGCAATATATTGAAGGACATAATAAAAAGACTCTAGGTCGTCCAGGTATGTTTGACGCTCGCCATCGAGAGCCTTATAAGACATAAACATGTACGTGCCCTATTATGCATTGAATCAGTAGGAAGCCTTATGATTCCAATAATTCACCCACAATCTTTCTCTTATCAGAATACGGTGACTTATCCGAATCTCGGATAGCATGAGTGTAGCTGATAAGGATCCCGCGATCGCCTTCCACACCATCGGGGTGAATGATAATATTCTCTGGTTTGATATCCCGATGAAGGATTCCAGCGACTTTGAACATGTTATGATGTGCTAAGCGAATGGTGATTAAGTGAATACATATATCTATCACGGCACACACCTTGAAAAGCATCGTGATACGCAAACAAAAGCTCTCTCCTATTGGAGAACTCTTCTAACGGCTTGCCATAGGGAGCCAAAACCAGTCGCGTGTGAAACCGTTCAATTTTACGGTTATCAGTCGAAATTGCATAGCGGTTGTTAAGGATTGTATCCGGTCGTGACCGGCCCCCATCTCCTTCTACTTGAACATCCTCTGAATGCCGTAACAGTGGAACACCTTTCGAGACACCACGTCTTCGCGCATGAAGAAGAAGAGAAGCCTCTGATTCTTTTCCTTTCAGTTCATCCACGGCGACCCAAGAGTCCTTGATGACGTATTGCTGCTTTTCTTCGTCTTCTGCTTCAAAACATATAGTGCCACTGCTGACAATCCTATCATTGCGGTAAAGCGGGTCGAGCAGAGTATATTTGATCTCCCTAAAATTCGACCTACCGAATGGCTCCCTCGTCCGTAGTATACTTTCAGGCCCATCCTTGAACAAGCTTGTATCAAATCCCAGACGCTGTGCATCATGGGATGCCAGGCCAGCAATGATTGCGCAAAACTGTTCAGGGTTTGAATGGTAGTCGAGCGACGGGGACGATGTGACACCTGAGTGGTCAAACATGTGTACTATGAGCTCCTGCTGCGACATGACGACTCCAAACACGAATCGGCGATTATTCTGGTAAGCCATTAGCTCCTGTACACAATAACTGAAGCAGTCTTGAGTGAATGTTGCATCCTGGGATTCGAGTCTGATCGCGATTGGGGCTATGCCTGATGCATAATGCTTATCGGGAAAAGATTCATCAGAAGTCAAGAAGTACTGTCCAGAACCGGCGATGAGGAGAGAAGGATGAATCGGGTGACCTGGTAGAGGCTGGATGCCTTTTGATGTGTTCAGTGAAAGTCGGCGGTTTCCCTGATGGTCATCCAGCAAACCAAATCTATCGAGTAGGCTGTTGATGAGATTGTTTAAGGGGGTATATAATCTGGAGGATGTGGGAGGATTTGAAGGAATTCCTGTCCATCTTTTCCGATTGTATAGGCCTTTGCGGGATGCGTTGAATGTTTCACGAATGCAGGTGTCGACAGGAAAGAATTTGGTGAAGAAGTCTTCATCTTCAGTCCAGGCGTCTTTCAAATGTTCTCGGGTGGGAGCCACGAGTGAGTCCAATGAATTTGTCGAAGATTGAGTTCCGAGTGATGACCAGTCTTCAGGACCGAACACACCAGTAATAATGATCGACATTTCACCTCAGTGTTGAACGCAGAGGTTAAACAACTGAGGGAACATATATAAAAGTAAACTACTTATATAAGTGTGAGACACATCCATTGTTTTACTTTGAACAACAACGCGATACCTGCTGGATCGTGTCACGTGTGAGTTTGTTAT
>QLPI01008366.1:0-18595 GCA_003314275.1 Chroogomphus rutilus
CTCCCCATACTAGAGCAGTGGCCTGTGCTGAAAACAGCTGGCTCACTCCCACACTCTTACAGCAAAAAATGTGTAGGTCCTCATGCACCCTGCCCTTTTGATTCTATTACACTCTGTGACCTATGGAAATTTGACCTCTTTGCTCTCCCTCACAGTGTCAAGTACACGTACCGAGGTCCTGATTATTCGCCAGTGCCGACCGAGCAACCATCCTACGTGCACATACAAGTGTCCACACCGCATGCATAATACTTGGTGCACCGGTCTCGGCTCGGTACATCCGCCATCGACACTCCTCAGTCCGTTTCACCTTGGGACTTTCTGTCCTTGTATTATCCTCGGTCATGACTCCATTGTTTTATACTTGGCCACTCCTTATTGTCCTATCTTGAGTCACGATTCTATTATCCTATCCTTTATTGTTCTATCCCCACTTTGCATTCCTTGTTCTAATTTTGTTCGTTGTGGACAATGACCACATGCTCTGCATACCTTGTTGTCCCACATTCCTTATTCCACATGTCGCTTCTTAACCTATATAAGTAGGACATGCATGTACATATTTCCTCATTCTGGGTATCGACTAGGCTTAGGCCCTTCTACCTTCTTCTCCTCTGTTAAGTCCTCAACTCGGGCCGGCATCCTCAGCATCCCCCCGAGTATCTGTCTGTGGCAAATACAGTGGCATGCATGGCAAGTAGGCACAACACACGAGTACGTTGAAGCCAATGCCACTACTCTTGGCCTGCAGGACTTGGCTATAGTCCGCCCGACCTTTCGCCAACACCCCTCGGCAGTACCGAAGTCCATCAGTAACCGACGCTTGACACACAGGCATGGTATATCAAGGAAGTAGTTGACAAAGAAATCAAATATGAACAACATGAGATGATGATCAAGAAATTAACCTGGTGGAAGCAGAACTTGGCTTGGAATGATCAAGTGAGAGTACTAAAGTCAAAGAACACCCATGTTCAGTTATAGGTGCAGGCAGCACCTCTAGTACAGCCAGTATCTCAGTATTAGGGCAATGCTATTGACAAGCAAGATAGTCCTATATTTATGAACTGAGAGGGGATATTCCTAGAGAATGGCATGGATCACCCACAGGTCAAATGTAGGTGACCTGCACCCAACCTAAAGGGAACCTGAACCTGTCAACACATGGCTTTTTCTCATAGGTAGATGGCTGTTAAGTGTATGCCACACCTGCATGCACTGATATTGGGATTTGATAATCAGATGAGGGTGGAAAGTATGACCAACAATCTATTTGCTTGTAAATGTTCTAGCTAATATATGTATCAATACCCTTTGTTCTCCTAATCCAGGTTTGGTGACCATATGTGACATGTGACAAACTGCCTCCTACAGCCCAAACTCCAACCCTCCCACTCTGCAGAGGCAAGCCTTTCAAGTAGGATCCTCAACATACCAACCATGCTCAGTCAGTCTAAACTCTTTCCACACATCAGATGCCATGGAAGAAACCCTAATGTTCTTTCCTTGTCTTCCACTAGCACTGCCTTCTTGATTTGCCTGCTCTCACCCAATTTGGGAATCAGATGTCCTAGTTGGAAGTGATGTGTCAACAGCACTATGTGCCTATTCCATGAATTCCTGAGCAAGTTCAGCTTTGTGTTTATGACCATGTACAGGTCACAGTACATTTGCCATAAGCACAAACATATGTGGATTCTCCTTGGTGTATGTAACAATATCACTTGTATCATCATCTGTGAACTGATCAGAGTCAAGTTCTCTTGCAATAGGTGCTGTTCCTGTTACAATCTTATCTTTAATCTCTTGTGATATGTCAGCAATACACTTTGCTGTCACATGGCCTGCACACCCACAATTGAAGCAAGCACCATCTTGGCCTCTTGAGTTTCCCCAGTCAATATCTGTTCCTTTTTCTGCTCCTTTTAACCACCCCTGCTTCTGCTGCTTTCCAGCAAAGTACACAGCATCAGTGTAATTCTTGCCAATTTCACTAAAAATGCCTGAAAAATGGTAGGAAATTGCCTAACTGGGTGGCTAGTGGGCTGTACAACAAGGTCAGCTCCTATATCTAACTTCCATTTCCATTAACTTTATCTCATTTAGCAAACGATTCTTGGTCACCTCATCTCTCTCTTTTTTCGCTATATCCTTCACCTGGTAGACATTACTGTATGATCCAACATGTCCAGTACTATTCCATGTTTAATTTGCCATTTCATTTCCACCATGCTGGCAGATTTCAAGAAACTGGCCCCTTTCGATGAGAACATTGGTGAGCATGGGCAAGCTGGCAGAGTTGTTTATTTATGGTCTGCAATATTGTAAAACCCTTACTGTATGGGAATGAGGAATTCTCTAGTAGATATGAAGGGCTATCAGACCAGGATCAGTACAAAGGATTCCAAACCTCTCTCACTCAGAAAATAACTCAACAAACCAGTCTTGAATTGACTACCAAAAATATATAATAATTTTGGCTGGCCATTTAAGAGTGAATTACTCAAAGTAATTAACTCTTAAACTATCAAGCTCTTCAAAGCCCAAGGAAATACTTCAAAAACATTTATATTTTTCGCTTATTTCTATTTGGACCCACAAGGACCCACAGCCAGGTGCCAAACACTTATACACAGAAAATGGCACCAAGCTGCTGGCTCAAGCTCTCAAGACTCAATTGTACAACAAATTCCTGGGCTTAGGAAATGGCTATCGTACTTTAGATCAGCCCAGACGCTCGGCTTACTTACTATTAATATTTCGTGACTTGGCCAGTCACAAGACTACTAGCCGTGGGAACATGACTCATTAATGACTATAGGGTGACTCATTTGTGACTACAGGGTGACTCATAACTGCCACAGGCTTCCAGGACTTTCCATTCCTTTCCACACCCTTTCACTAATTTCAGGAAGGTCTTGCCTTATTGGGGAGTTACATAATCAGCTTAGAATTAGTATATATAGAGACTAGTTCTGTAGCATAAAAGCAATCAATCTTATCTTCACCCATAATCCGCCAGATTATTCTAGTGCTGCCAGCACTCTCTTAAGTAGGTCGCTGACCACTAAGACTTATCAACAGAGGTTTGTTCGCAGAATAGATCTCGACCCTTCTATGTGGTGGAAGGTTTCTTGGCCAAAATATGAAAGGAATGTAAAAACTGTCAAGTAGATGTACTGAGAACCATCCACTCGGCAATGCCGACCGAGCAACCATTCTATATCCACGACCAAGTGCCCACGCTGCATGCATAACACTTGGTACGCCGGTCTTGGCTCGGTACATCCACCATCCACACTCCTTGTCCTCACCCTTTGGTCCACCTCACCTCGGGACTTCCTGCCCTTGTGTTATCCGCAGTTACAGCCCTTGTTTTATAATCAGGCACTTCCTATTGTTCTATCCTTGGCCACATTTCTATTATCCTATCCCTTATTGTTCTATGCCCGTTTGCATTCCTTCATTCTAATTTTATTCATTGTGGACAATAACCACATGCTCTGCATACCTTGTTGTCTCACATTCCTTATTCCACATGTCACTTCTTAACCTATATAAGTAGGGAATGCATGTACATATTTCCTCATTCTGGGTATCGACTAGGCTTAGGCCCTCCTACCTTCTTCCCCTCTGTTAAAGTCCTTGACTCGGGCCGGCATCACCAGCATCCTCCCGAGTACCTGTCTGCTACAAATCGGTGGCATGCACGGCAAGTAGGGTGCAATGCATGAGTATATTGAAGCAAATGCCACTACTCTTGGCCTGCAGGACTTGGCCATAGTCCACCCGATCCTTCGACAGTGCCCCTCGGCAGTACAAAAGTCTGTCAGTACCCGAAGCTTGACAAAAACATCATAAAAGAACTAAACTAGATTTTATAGAACATCCATGGAAATAATCCTAGGCAAGGGTAGAATAATAGTTCAAGAACATAAACTATTATTCCTACACATAATTGACAAGTCACCTGCCAAGGCCCCCTCTAAACAATTCTTTTTGGACATCAACCTGGACAGGCATTAGCTTGCTGTCATCTTGTTGGAGAACTTGATTGGACTTTCTTCACACCAAAGTTTTGTCACAGCTCTCGGGTTACCAGCTTATGGTTCCAAAACAGTGGTGGATGCTCTGGGAATTGACAGGTTTATCACTTGATCAATTACTCTTGTTTAGTCTTCATCACAAAGCCTATAACTAGTTCAGTTCTTGGACTAGCTTCCCTTTCACTTGATAAATCACTCAAGGATTTGACAGAGGAAGGTTATATTCAAAGACCCATGCATAATACTACACCACCTACACCTCCTCACTACCTGAACCTGTACCCTTCACCAACCCAACCCAATCCACGACTTGAAGTCTACAAGCCTCATGAAGGACTCAAGTTCCCCTCCAGCATGTCATCTACCATGCAGGAAACCCCCATCTTCCACTCCACACCTAGCAGAAGAACAACACCAGTGAGAGCCATCACACCACCAGTTAATTTGCATACAATGTCTCAAGAGGAATACCTAGACATACCATTACCATGGCATGGCCTAGAACCCCTCACTTCCAGATCACTAGTTTGACTTCCTACTCTAGCACATCAACACAATTTCGAGTTTTTGACAGCAGGAAGGAGGAAGGAAGTTATGAAGCATGAGAAGGCCTGGACAAGAAGGAATGACCTCCTCTGCATAGCTGAGACATATCTAGACAGAACGGATGCACTTGGGTACAGGCCCCTCTTCTCGTGTGCTAAAAGAATATTCAAGGATGAGTTGTACTTACTTGACAAGATGTTAACACCTAAGATTGTCAAGCTCTCCTGCTGGGATGAAATCGGCTATAGGGTGGACCCTGGGAGATATGAGTCACTGCTCCATGAACTTAGAGAGGTTGAAGAAGAAAGAAGACTCACTGTGGAGTCATTCCCAATCAAACCTCCCAAGGTTCTTCAGTTTCCTGGACAATGGCCTGCTGAAGCAGTTTGGACATTACCTGAGGTTGAAGTGCTTTGCATAGCCTATAGGGAAGATGTGGAAAATTTCTTAGCATTTCACTGGGACATTGTGGCAAAGAATAAAGGAACTTATAGTCATCTCCCGGATAATTCTTTTGCACCTTATTTTCCAGCAAACCCATAAGATCTGAAAGAAATAGACAAGTTCAATATTAGATTTTCTGCGGCACAAAGCATACTCTCATGGAAAATGCATGCAGACCAACTCTTTCATAGCACACAGCGTAAGAAATCACTTCATTCCATCGAAGAAGACCAAGATGTACCTGAATCCATTTGAAGAACACACATACATGCTCCTAAACCCCACTGAACATTGGAGTTTGAGGAGCCGGCGCTTAATGAGCCAGATGAAGAAAACATTAGACAGAAATGTACCTCAGGCCCATATGAGCCAGAATATGGAAGGAAGAGCATAAGGGAACACTCTTACCTGCAGGACCCAACCAGTCTTACTGTCTTAGAAGTACTTGAAGAAATCCTGGAGCCTTCAGTGCATGAAAGGTGAAAAACCGTGTTTAGCATCCCCGATACAATAGAATCAAAAACAAGCGCACTTACCCAAGTACACAACACCTCTAGGACCATCCCATACCAAAAACCTACACATAGCGATGATGAGTCGAGTCCCGCACCCTCTCCTACTCCGCCGATGGTAAGGCACCTGCAGGAAATGCGGCCCCCCAGAGAACGAATGTGGCCTCCTAAAGGTTTGGACCCGCCTCAGGACAACTCTCACGATGAGAGTGAAGAGGCTCATGACCATTTGCCATGTAGACATTGAGGGGATAGTCTAGAAAGGGGGGATTATGGAAACCAACACATGTGGCCATCCAGAGACTGAGCACAATTGCCTAGAGATCCAGAACCACCTGGAGACGACTCTCCAGATGATGGCGATGAGGCGCATGGTAGATGGATGCAAAGGAGAAGGAAGGATGGTCCAGAAAGGGGGGATCAGGGAAGGAAACAGTCAGCAAAGCAATGATGCAAAAGGATGAGGCTTACTTTGATTCCAAACTACACCCTGAGATAGTCCCTGAGTGGGATGGTGACCCAGACACCCTAGCACAGTGGTTAATGAGGATTAACCACATAGCAGACCGGTCACTTACAGTGCACAGGCAACTGGGAGAAATTGTTCCCCTCCAGTTGAGAAGGAATGCCAAAAAATGGTTTTTCTCGCTCCCTATAAGCTATAGGAAGCAAGTCACAGTTAGTTGGAGAACCATGAGAGAGGCCATCACCACTTACTATATGAACCACATGTGGCTTGACCGCCAGAAGTCCCATGCAAACCGCACATTGTACCGAGAGCCAGGTCATGGGCATGAGAGCCCTAGTGAGTATTTTGTGCACAAGGCAGAGTTGTTGAGGCTAGTAAACAAGATGTCAGATTCAGAGCTCATCATGGAAGTAATGGCCGGCATACCTTCATTCTGGCATATGGTCATTGATGCCCAACAATGCCCAACAGTCATTGAATTCCAGTCAGCGATTAAATACCACGAGAAAACACTGACTCACGTACCCTTTACCTCCTCCAATGACCTAGAATGACGATTTCAGAACCTGGAGATGAGCGTGTCCAACCAAAAAGGGCAACAGCCCAATTGGGAGATGACATGTCAAGGCGTGATCCAAGGAATGGGAACCTCAGATGCCCAAACCTATCGTAACTCACGGTCACACTTAGCTGGAGCCTTGCCTGGGCTACCACCGCCTACGTTTCCAAAGGATAATAACAATATATCTAAAAGAGCTACTCCTGAAGAAAAAGGAGCTAGAGGATGCAAGTACTGTGGGAGCCGGAAACATTGGGATAAAGAGTGCAAGCATGCATTCATCCAGCCCAATAAGAAATTCCACAAAGTTAATTCCAAACTAGCTACAGGAGAAATTTAAGAAATCCAAGCACAGGAAGAATATGATAGTATTTATGATCAATTGATCATGGAGGAAACTGACTTGGATGATGAACAAGCTCAAGTATATCAAACAATTGCAGAAATATCTGAAAAAATCCCTGACACTCAGGAAACTCCAGGGGACCTCCCTGAAGTGCATTGTAATGTCATGAAGCCCTTAATCCACAAGCTAAAGGATATAGCTGGGCTGGGGGGATCAGAAATTCACTCAAAATCACCTTCTCCTCTACCAACTTCTCCTCCTCCTGAACCTGACAATAAATCGCCTATTAAATCATCCAAGAATCACAGGGAAAAGAGGAAACTGATTAAAGAAGCTGGAAAGACTACTTCATTGCTAGGAATTTCCAAAATTGCCAACCTTGCCCCCAATGCATTGTTAAAACTGAAGAAACACATATCCAGACCTGCTGGATGTGCCTTCCTAGGAACCAATGCCACAACTACCAAAGTTTGGCTAGGAGAATATGGAAAAAATAAAAAAAATCTTATTGCTGACTCTGGGCCAGACGTCACTCTGATTTCCCAAAGTGCTCTGTCAAAAATAGACAATCCACCCAAGGTCAAAACTGGACAAAAAATCAATTTGATTCAAGTCACTGGGACATCAAAGATATCTGGATATGTAAATTTTCCTGTCATCTTTGAAACAGACACTGGACCAGTTCAGATTGATGTGGAAGCCTATGTGGTCAAAGGCATGTCCACACCAGTAATCCTAGGAAATGATTTTGCAGATCAATATTCCATATCCATTGTCAGAGAGGAATCTTCCACTTATCTATTATTTGGGAATTCAGGGAGACGTACAATTATACAGAACTCTGTTGGAGCCACCTCAAAAGGAGATGATGGGCATGCATTCAAAATTAGAACCATACCAAACCTGCCATCACTTCTGGCCAAGTTCAAGGCCAAAAACCTCAGAAAACAAATCAGAGGTAGAATTCTTGACTCAAATGTCAGGGTATCTCAGGGAATTTGTGTTCCATCTCAATCAACAGTCTTAGTCCCTGTTAATGTATTTTTTCCGGGGACTTCTGAGCATGTCTTTGTGGAAAAGATAGGGCAGATGTGAATGCCAGTTTCAGCTTATTAAATGCATCTCTACACTCCTCACTCCAGTTCCATGCCAGACCTTTGCAAGTGAGTCAGGTAAGGGGAGTCGTAATAGAGGAATAGTTAAAAATCAATTGTCAATAGAAGTTTGCAAATCCAAGGAATGATTGGACATCTTTGACTTTTTGCTGCTTGAGCCATTGAGTGATGCACTTGAATTTGTCTTCTGCCATTGTAAGACCATCGGGTGATAGGATATACCTGAGGTATTTGACAGACATTTGGTGGAAGGAGCATTTGTCTTCTTGAGCATAAAGGTTGTGTTTACATAATTGTCGAAGAACTTCGTGACCATGTTTGATATGTGAGGATTTGTTGTTAGAATAGATGAGAATGTCATCTAAATAGACGATGGTGCAGTTGTCTAATAGATCGCCACAAATATCGTTCATGAAGTGCTGAAATACAGCAGGGGCATTAGATAAACAATGAAAGGATCCATAATGAGTCCTAAAAGCTGTCTTCCTTTCCTCCCCTTTGGCAATTTGAATGAGATAATAAGCATGTCAGAGATCAATTTTGGTGTATATGTAAATGAGCTTTCTTGGGGGTGTCTAAGAGGTTGGAAATAAGGGGAAGTGGGTAATGGTCCTTCTTTGTAATTCTGTTTAGACCACAAAAGTCTACAAAGAGTTGTAGAAAGCTGTCCTTTTTGCGTATGAATAGGACAGGGGTACTATGTGATGAATGCAAGGGTCAAATGAAGCCCATATTGAGGTGTTCATTGATGAAATCTCATAGTGATTGGAGCTTGGATACTGAGAGGTAATAGATGGGACCAAGAGGGGGAGAAGTGCCATGCTTGAGGTTGATATTGAGGTCATAAGGTCTATGAGGTGCTAGTGTATTACTGAGCTGTTTACTAAAGACATCAGCAAAGTCATGATAGAATTCTAGAACATACTGTTTAATGCTATCCAGGTTGTTGGAAGAATCGACCATAGTAGAGCCTCGAGCATATTTGTCAATATCTACAAGGTTGAGTTGAAAGGCTTGCGAACCTTCTAGTTTGCAGGCACAAACAAACACTTCTGCATTAACTAGGGCTATCCGTGGTGCCTCCAAATTTTCAGATGGTGATGGCATAGAATAATAAGAGGGTAAGACAATAAAGTATAAGCGGTGATATTGTGGGAAAGAAATAGAACAATGAGGAATGGCCGAGAATAAAACAATAGGGACGTGAGTGAGTGGCAGGGAATAGTGAACGTCCCGTGGGTAAACGAGTGAGGGGGAAAGGAAGAGAGTGTAGGGTTGACAAAGAATGGAGATTGTGGAAGAGGGTGATGAACCGGGTGATAAGCCGGGTGTACCGAACCGAAGCCGTATGCCGTAGAATGCTTGGAAGCAAGGTGCTGCACTGTGAAGCAGCAGGTGAGGCCTGAGTGGTCAAAATGGTAGTCAGTTTTGCAGTCTTGAAAGTTATACTGCCCAATACCCAGTCAATTGATGGATTGTTGTGGGTGAGCCAGTTGAAGCCAAGTACTGCAGAGCAACTTCTGTAAAACAATGTTACATAGAAAGTAATGTTCTGAAGTTCACTGGTCAGAAATCAGATTGGGATTGTAGTGGTCTGAGTGATAACAGAGTTAGTAGAACTGTCAAATAATTTCAACAGAATAGGAGGAACTGAATTAGTAGGCAAAGAATATTTTTGCACAACTCATGATTCAATAAAAGCAGTCTGAAGAACCATAATCTAAGAGCATAACTAAAGGAAACTCAGGAATACTAGAGCAAGTCAAATTAACTATTAATTTTTTTTTGAGGTATCAGAAGTAGAAGATATACGAGAAATAGGAGAAAGGGTGTTCAAGAAGAGCATGTGAAAGAGGCCAACACAATCCTCAGCTTGTGCATTTCTGAGGTTGCAGCATATTTTTTTGACTCTGTTGCCATATTGTCTTCTTCTTTGGTGTTGGATGTGCTCACCTTTGTCATGCACACTTTCGTCGATTTTTTGTTGTTGTTGTTAGAAGAAGAAGTCAATGAGGATTGGGAATTGGATTTGGGGCAGTCCTTGGCCATGTGTCCTTTTGAATCACACAAGAGACAGAGTTCTGTATCAATTCACCTTTGACATTTTTGGGGCAACATTTTTCCATCTTGTACGAGCTTGGACAAAATGTCATTAGCATTGTTGTTATTGTTAGAAGACTTATCATTGCCTTTCTTCTTCCCCCCCTTTTTACTCTTCTTGTTGTTCAAGTTGTTAGAATTGGAGGAAGACTGATCATTGTTGTTGTTAGAGTTAGAGCAATTGGAGTTGGATGTGTTTGCCTTTGAAGGATTTCCAAAGTTGTCATACTGCTTGTGTTCCCAGTACCTGCTGTCGATCTCGAGTGAACATTGTCTGAGTTTGGCAAGGGATTTGAACCAAGGGAAGTGAAGGAGGCTGTCATTGATATACTTGTCCAACCCCTTGTATGCCGCATGTGCGAGGGTGGTATTGTTCCACTGAGTGCAAGTGTATTCTCAGGTGAAGTCGATGAAATATCGAGCTGCTTGATAGTGATCTTTCATGACTATCTTGCCAAGTTCGATTTCTGCTTGTGCAGTGTTGTGGAATGGACCAAAGTTTGTCTCGAGCTCTTGTTGAAATTCTCTCCAGACCTTAAGCCAGCTAGGCTCAGGTGGGATTTTTTCCAAGACAGCAGGTTCCAAGTACTGGAGCATAGCCCCAGTGAGGTACAAGATGGCATACTGGACTCTCAACACATCTGACAGAAAAGCAGCCAGATAGTCTTGAAATTTTAGTGTGCATTGCATGAAGAAGGTACAGAGCTTAGCTTGGTCTGTGCCATCGTAGACCTTGGGCTTGTGAATCTTGGCATGATGGCCAGGATTGGAATTAGAGTTAGGGAGTGGTTGGGCTAATCGGTCAATGAGTGCCTTGACAATTTTGTCAGAACTTGAGTTGGAATTAAGAGTCAGATTGGAAAAGTGAAGAAATCTCTTGCAACTGATTCAGGACTTTGATCGAGTATTCATGATGGTCGTAATATGTGAAGGTGATATGCGAAAAGAGGTGCGATCAGGTGTATGTAAGGGCAACCCTCTTGCAGCCTCTCGGAGGTGTCTCCGAGGCAAGCTAAGCAGGGGGAATCCAAAGGTTTTAATTATAACTACTACCTAATTACATGTGGGGTTCTCACCTAACCAGGGGGAATCCAAAGAGGAAAGTCTAAAGATCCCACCGCTGGTGAACCCCTTTTATACTCTTATGTAAGTGGTCCATGCACTAGCTTACAAATCAATACATCAGAGTTTGTAATGCCAACTTCCTGGTACTAAATCCAAGGCTTGGGCTGTCAGGATTCAGTGACGCCGAGATATCGGTTAAGTCCTGCAAACTGTTCTGGAGTGGCTAGGCTTCAATGTGCTCGTACATTGCGCCCTGCTGTTCTATGCATGCCACTAATTTGGGTAGTGGGAGGAGCCTCGTGAGGATGCCGAGGGCGTCGGCTCGAGCGAAGGACTTTAGAAATAGGAAACAGACAAAGGGGTGTGAACCAATTGATATTCTGAGTGAGGAACTATCTACATACATCCCACTACTTATATAGTTAAGAAGCAAGATGTGGAACAGGGTGGCATAAGGAATGGAGACAATAAGGTATGAAGAAACCACATGGAGGCATTGTTCACAGTGATCAGAAATAGAATAAGGAATGTAAGTGGGATTAGAATAATAGAGTATGGCTGAGAATAAGATAATGAAGTGGTGGGCAAGAATAGAACAATAGAGGATGGCCCAAGATAAAACAATGGCAGTGGCCAGGACAATGAGTGGCCGTCATGTTGTTCGGGGGAAACGGGTAAAGGAGTGGATAGGGGGTGAAGGAACAATGAAGAGGATAGGACAAGAGGAGTGGTCTATACGATGCACCGGGTGTACCAAGCCGAGGCCATGCGATAGTGCAAGATGGTGGGTAAGGGCTGGTTGGTCGGTATTCCCAAGTGAGCCGGTACTCGGTGTTGCGGGCTTGACATGGGCATTTATTCCAGGTCCTATTCACCATACTTTAAGATCAGTCCTGTTTCCACTCGGTGGTTCTCTCGGACTTGGGCATTTAGCCTCGGAGTTGGTTGGAGTTCGGAATAGGGCCTCGGAGCTGTATCATGCCTCGGAGTTGGTCGGATTTTGAAATAGAACTTTGGACTTGAATCAGCTTTCAGAGAAGGTCATCCCCTAACATCACCCCCCTTCTAGAGTGCTGCGTCCTTGTGGCATGGAATGATAGGGATTCGAAGGCTGTTGTTTGGATCCTCCGAGGTGCTCCTGGATGTTGCAGGTAGAACTCTTGTATCTTAGTGGGAGTGTTCATGTCCTCTTCCTTTACCCATGTATTCTCTTTGTATCCATACCCCTGCCACTTTACTAAGATGTAGAGCCCCCCTCATATCAGGTGACTGTCCAACACTTTTTCTACCTTGTAATGCTCCTCTCCCTCTATTAATTCCGGTGGTGGAGGTGGTTCAGACCTTTGACCTGGAATCGGATCTTCAGGGGCCGGGAGGAGTTTGACCACAGTAAAGACGGGGTGGAGCCGAGAGAGGGATTGTGGGAGTCGGAGCCTGTAAGCATGTTTTCCCACTTTTCTTTGAATGGTGTATGGTCCCAAGTATCAATGGCTCAATTTTGGTGAGGGCCATTTTGTCCGGATGTCCGAGGCATCTAGATACACCCGGTCTCCTGCCTGGTATTCCAGTGCTGGGGTTCGGCATTGGTTGTAATATCGTGCCATATCATCCTTTGCTTTTGCCAGTGTTGATTTCGCTTCTTCTAGTGACTGTTCCATTTGGTCTTTGAACTCATTTACTGTTTCCGTGTGTGACCTCAGCTATTGTGGTTCAAAACCCATCTGCAGGTGTCGTCCTGTGTCTAACATGAAGGGAGTTTGCTGTGTGGCAGAATGTACATGATTATTGTACTGGAATTCTGCCATCGGTAGGAGTTCATCCCAGTCATCTTGTCGGTCATTGACAAAGACTCAGAGGTACTGCTCCAACTCCTGGTTGATACATTCCATCTGGCCATCTCCCTGTGGGTGGTAGGCTGTTATTGCTGCAAGTTTGATACCCAGGAGTCGGTAGAGTTCACAGGTGAACTCCGAGATGAATTGAGGACCTTGGTCTGAGACCACCTGTTTCAGAAGTCGGTGCAGTTTCCATACATGTGTCAGATAGAGTTGTGCAGCTCCTAATGCCATGATGGTAGTGTTGGTGGGGAGGAAGTGTGCCCTTTTGCTTACTGAGTCAACTATGTTCATGACCGCATTGTATCTATGGGCATCCGGCAGCTCTACTATGAAGTCTATGCTAATAGTATCCCACCAGGCTTCGGGGATGGGGAGTGGTTCCAGTTCTCCTACTGGAGGCTGTCTCCGAATTTTGGTCCATATGCAGGATTCACAGGTCTTTACATATTGTCCTACATATTGTGACATCTGGGGCCACCAGTAATTCCTGGAGATCAGTTCTAGTGTTTTCCATCTCCCTGCATGCCCAGCTATTCGCGTGTCATGGTGCTAGGAAACGATGCATCTCCAAAGGTCTGGATCATTTGGGATGTAGATTCTCCCTTAGAACTGGAGGAGGCCATCCTGTTCCATCCACTCAGCAGATTGTACCGATCTGGCATGCCCTCGTCGGAGTACTATGATAGCCTTAGCTACTGGATCTTCTGGGGCCAAGGTCCGAAATTTTGCTCGTATGTCTAGGAGGATATCTCTTTCTTCTCCGACTGCCGTGATCCCCTCTAGAGCTTGGATCGTGAACAGCTCCGGTCAGAGGAGGATTATATTCTCATTATCCTCCAATCCCAATCTGTGATCTGCTCTCCTAGAAAGTGCATCTGCTTTGCCCATACTTTGTCCTGGTCGGTGATGGAGTGTGAAGTCAAAGCGAGATAAAAGGAGGGACCATCGAGCTTGCCTTCGGTTTAACTTCTTAGAGGTTCTGAAATGCTCCAGATTCTTATGGTCTGTCCAGATCTCGAACTGGAGTTGTGTCCCTTCTAGGAAGTGTCGCCATTCCTCTAGAGCTCAGATGATGGCCAGCATTTCTTTGTCATGGATTTCATAGTTTCTTTCTACTGGGCTTAGGCTTTTGGAGAAGAAGGCAATTGGATGCCACGACCCATCTTCTGGTGATTGTTGTGAGATGGTGGCCCCTGTGGCAAAGTCCGAGGCATCCACTTCTACTCTGTATGCCCGAGAATCATCCAGGAATGTCAGTATTGGGGCCGAGGTGATAAGCTCCTTAATTTTTTGGAGCACCATCTCCTCTTTCTCTTCCCATTTCCATGGTTCCCCTTTCTTTGTGAGATCAAAGAGTGGTCAAGCATGAAGGGAGAAGTCCTTGATGAAGCGCCAATAGAAATTTGCAAATCCGAGGAACGACTGGACCTCCTTTTGGTTCTTCAGAGTTGGCCATTCCGTTACTCCTTGGACTTTTACAGGGTCCATTTCTACCTTTCCTTCTGATATGATGAGTCCCAGATACTCAATTTGTGTTCTCTCAAACTCACATTTTTCCTTTCAAAGATAAAGTTTCTGTTCTTGGAGTCTTTCTAACACCTGGCATGTGATCCTTTGGTGCTTGGCCAAGGTCCAAGAATAGATGAGGATATCATCAATGTATATGCAGACGAGTCCCGCTAGGATGAGGTCTTGGAAAATATCATTCATCATTGTTTGAAAAGTGGCTGGACTGTTTGTGAGCCCAAAGATCATCACCAGCGGCTCAAACAGTCCTCAGTTTGTCCGAAAGGCAGCCTTCCACTTGTCCCCCTCCTTGATTTGGACATTGTTGTATCCCCATCTGACATCCAGTTTTGTGAAATATTTAGCCCCCTTGAGCTGGTTCACCAGTTCCTGAATGAGGGGTAGTGGGTATTGGTTTTTCACCATCATCGTGTTTAGCTTTCAATAGTCCTGGATGAGATGGAGGGACCCCTCTTTCTTTTTGATGAAGAAGACTGGGGATGCCATCGGAGATTTTGAAGGTCGGATGCATCCAGTCCGAAGGTTCTCTTGGATGAAGGCATCTAGCTCTGTTTGCTCTAGTGGGGACATGGGATACACTTTGCAGTTAACTGGACTGGCCCCCAGCTCCAGTTCAATGGCATGATCCCAAATTTTTCTCTCTGAGAGCTCATCAAAGGATTCCTTGGCGAAAACACTCTCAAAGTCTTGGAGGTATTCAGGGATTTCTGCCTCTTTTTGGACATTTTTGTAATGGGCCTCTGCCAACCTCTGGGAGGTAGTCTGCACAACTCGGACATGTTCCCCTTCTGGTGGGAGCATCACACACATCACTCTATCCCCGGGCTCTAATTCATCCAGCAGGTCTTCCTCTTCTTTGCCCTCCTCATGCATGTGCCTCCGCACTTCCTTCCTGTAGACCTTCTTCTTCTAGGAGCTTTGGAAATGGGCTGGTCTGACACTCTCGGATTTTCCTTTTCAACACCTGCTCTTTCCTTTGTTTGTCTTGCACTTCAGTCTGGCAGGTGTGACATTTTGTTGGACATTGGCTCATTTTGACAGTTCAAGTCCACCAGTCAATATCTGGATTATGTTCTTCCAGCCAAGTAAATCCCAGGATTAGGTCTTGTTTTCCTAAGCTGGTAACCGCAAATGTGATTTGCTCTATGTACCCATTCACTTGGAGGATTACATTAACAACCTCCTTGATGGCTCCAGCCTCATTTGGTGATCCATCTACATTGTAAACTGGAATAGGTCTTTGTAGTTTCTGAGTAGTGAGATGATGTTGTTCTGCGTAACTTTTGTTCATGAACTGTCCGGTGGCTCCACAATCCACAAGAGCGGGTCTCGACTTGACCCCTGCTGTGTCCATTGTTTGGATCTCCACCTTGATAACTAGGGATTTGGACTTGGGGTGGTGGCAACCACATATTTCTTTGGAAGTCATTTCTCCCATTTCCGGAGTCATATCCAAGTTTGCTTGGGTGAAGCCTCTGATGTTTGTGTATCTTTTGATGGCTGTTCTGCTGAAAGGGAATGTGGAATGATTACATCACTCTCTTCTTCCAGGTATGAGAACCTATTATGTACAGGCAGCGGGGGCACATGATTCACCCACTGCCAGTTCCAAAATCCTCCTCTTCCTCTCTCCCAAAATCTTCCTCTTCTGCTCTCTCTGAGTCCTTTGATACTTCTGCCGGTGCTACTTCCGACACTCCTACAAGGTTCAGGAGTTCTGGAAGTAACTCCAGTTTTTCCTCTGTACTCATGGTTCGGATGTCAAAGGATAATGGGCAATCCCATGCATAATGCCCAGGTTTTCAGCATTGGTGGCAAGCCCCTAGAGTGGAACCTTTTGCTTGGGTCCAGTCTACCTCCATTGGGGTCGGAGCTTCCTTCGAGGCAATTGGCAGTGGTATAGGGGTCTGTCAGAGTGGTTCTAGGGAGCGAGGGGATGGTGCTGGTATCCTTGGAACTCTGAGCATGAATCTAGGTGACGTGCTGTTTAAGCGGGCAAAGGTCCGAAGTTGACTGCAATGAGTTTCTGTGAACGCTTCATGGCTTCCTGATCCCAGGCAACCCTTTGTGCTGCCTCATACCATCCCTTGGGATTGTTAAAGCTTGGGGTTCCACTCCCCAGAAGGGCGACCTTTGTCTGTATTCCCGGTTCGAGTCCTCAGCTGAACTTGATCACGATCATTTTGTCATCATGGTATTCTGTAAGATCCACCAGTTCTATGAATTGGTCCACATATTCTTCTACGGAGTCTTTCCCTTGGTACCAGCCCATTCCTTCTAGTCAGGTAAGGGCAGAGAGTTGTTCATTTTTTGGGCAGAAATTTTGTATGAAGTCTGATTCAAAGGTTCTCCAGTCCGAGTAGTGGGGATGTCCACTCCTCTCACTTCAGAGGATTTTATTTGCAAAGCGGGCCACTCTATTGGACTTGAAGTAGGAGAGAGCCCAGTGTATCCAAGACTGGCTGTTCAGGAATTGATCTCCACATATTACAAAGTAGATGTTACAGGAATTGAGGAAGGCTCTCCCCTTCTCTCTGTTTCCATCAAAGTCCGATGGAGGTGCGGGCCTGATTCTAGAGTTTCCTTGTAAGGTGGTAGTACTCTGAGCATCCAAAAAATGTGCACTTGGAGTTGGGTCATCCTCTAAATTTTCAGAGTTTAGTTTGGCCATGATTGCCCTAAGGGCTTCATTTATTGTGGTATTTGCCGTTTGGTTTTCTGCCAGTTCTTGCTCTAACCTCCACAATCATTCCTCAGAGTCCATGCTGAAGGTGAGACTAGTGGGGATATTTGTGGCTCTGACTATAGAGGAGGGGGAGTCCGGTGTCAGGTATGTGCAGGAGTTGGTACTCTCCGAATCGCTTCCATTGAGTCTGAAACCACCTATGACTGTATTGCAATGCGGCTCCCGGTCCTTATTGGAGAGACTTTCCTGATGTAAGGGCAACCCTCTTGCAGCCTCTTGGAGGTGTCTCAGAGGCAAGCTAAGCAGAGGGAATCCAAAGGTTTTAATTATAACTACTATCTAATTATATATGGGGTTCTCACCTAAGCAGGGGGAATCCAAAGAGGAAAGTCTAAATATCCCACCGCTGGTGAACCCCTTTTATACTCTTATGTAAGTGGTCCATGCACTAGCTTACAAATCAATACATCGGAGTTTGTAATGCCAACTTCCTGGTACTAAATCCAAGGCTTGGGCATTTATTCCAGGTTCTATTCACCATGCTTTAAGATCAGTCCTGTTTGTACTCAGTGGTTCTCTCGGACTTGCGCATTTCACCTTGGAGTTGGTCGGAGTTTGGAATAGGGCCTCGGACCTGTATCATGCCTTGGAGTTGTTGGGGTATGATTTTATTCCCCTGCATTGTGTTTTATTCTTGCACCTTTGTGTTTCTCTTGTGTGCTTTTCATTCCTGCATTTGCATGCTCTGGCGCTTAAAATAAGCGCCCATAACGACACACCATTGCACACCTTTGGGTCTTGTCTTTAGCATCCATATTGACAAGCCCCAAAGGCACTTGTTGCTCTGTGTGTCAGTTATCAGTCTTATTAGACCTTCCCTGCCATCAGGTTATGGGCCCCAGGTTTTAACCAGCTCACACTACAACACACACTACTCCAATCTTCCCCATACTTTGCACACACCTTTATACATGTTGCATCCACCTTCAGTCAAATTTTCAGCCTTATCCATCCACATCTGACTCCTTATCATATCAATCAGTCATCCAGACTTCACAACACCATTACCATGTCAAACAGTCATTCTGACTCTTCTGCCTTTCATCTCACACCTCTCAACAACACCAACTACCCCCAGTGGAGAGGAGAGATGAGGGCTGTGTTGCAGAGCAAGAGATTGTGGCAGATTGTCATTGGGAGGAGGGTCAGGCCTGTTGATGCTGTCAAGGCAGCCATTTGGGATGAGGATGCATCTATGGCAGCTGGAGACATCTTCTTAGTGTTGTGACAAACGGTGGAAGGAATGGAGAAGGGAGTGAGGGATGAGAAAAGAACCAAAAAC
>QLPI01008373.1:0-10488 GCA_003314275.1 Chroogomphus rutilus
AGTGGCCTTTTGGCCCAGTTGAAAGAACACATCACTGTGGGAATTTGTTGCCTTTTACAGCAACGACTGGAGAAGGTTGGGGAGGTGCAGGGGCTATGGGCGGCAGAGGAGGGACGACTGCACAAGGCAGTGAGAGAACAGGTGATGGCAATAGCTCAGGTAGTGGAGGAGTTAGAGGTGGAGGAGGAGGCAGTGTGGGTGAAGACACCATTATACATGGTGTTAGTACTGCAGTGGGTAGTGGTGATGGCTCAGGAGGTGGAGGGGATGGTTGTGGGGGCTGAGGGGTGGGTTAATCACAAAGAAACAAGGGGGTATGCATGCTGGGCTCCATTCTTGCCTTTTTAGAGGAGCCCACCTCACCATTTTCTTTATCCACTTCTTCCAGCATATTCTCCCTCAACCTCTTCTTCGACCTTGGAATCCTCTCGATCTCAGGATTCCTCTCCCTAGCCTTCCCTTTGTTCTTCCTCTTACTCATACCTCAACCTCTCTCATTAATGCTGCATTCTACCCCCCTCTCACCACACCACACACAAGCACCTGAATCCAAATCACCCTCCCACTTCCTTAAGAAAATGTTACCTCGCTTTTGGCAGTGTCTGCATGACTTTTCAGCCATTCGTCTCTATAAACAAGGTGTTTGGTTATACTCTTCACCTAACTTTGCCTTTCGATAGAAGATGCCATGGATATCTTCCTTGTCATAGCACATCTGTAGATGAGCATACTGCAAAAAAAGATCAGTAAAAGAAAAGAAAAGAATCCTAAGGCAATACTTTACTCACCTTTGTACTTTTTGAGTTCGCTCCTTTGACCCACAGTTCTCACATATCGATGGTGTCTTACTCTAACAGCACCTGACTATGCTCGATGGTCGAAGTCAAAGGGGTGGGAATGTTGATGGGATGAGTTGGTTTGCCTCTGATGTAGCTGGTGATGGGTGAGGGGTAGAGACCCATGAGGTTTTGCACATAGGCAGGGTTGATGTACGAGGGTTCCATTGGTGAAGTCAACAATGGTTGCCTCCAAAACTCCCTCACAGCCACTCTTATATGCTTTCACAATTCCAAACTCCAACAGGGCCTTTGTCTATGACTTCATTTCCATGGCCTCATAGGGCTCAGTCATAAGGGGGGGATACTATTAGGACCCAGTGTACTGGCATGCCCAACTATTCAATTCAGCCCATTTAGGCTAACTCTGCCCTCATTTGCCTATTTGACCATATACTCTTCAGCCCTCAAATTCAATGCACCTCATGTATCCATCTTGGAATAACATGCAACTGTCAATATGCTCCACTCATTTACATCAATCCCCACATGCTCATAAATCCATTTTCACTTCATTTACATTTAATATCTTCCTTATTGTGTTCCACTCTACTTTCCTTATTCACGATTCCATTCTATCCCTGATATCTGATCTGCTACTACCTTCCTTATAGGGTAACTCCATTGGGAATTGGGGTGACATGTCACCCCTCAATGTCACGGAGGAGATCAAGATTGGGACATAGTATTCTGTTCTCACTTTTCACAATCCTGTCAAGTACACATACCGAGTACCTGTTAACTCGGCAGTGCTGACCGAATGATCAGTCCAATTCCATGCATAAGTGACCAAGTCACATACAAGTCACTTGGTATATTGGTCTTGGCTTGGCACATCCACCATCCACATCTCCTATTCCTATACATCATCCACTCTTCCCCTATTCATTATCCATTAATCCCCACCCCTTTATTCTTTATTTCTTGGCCTGTTCTACCTTGGGACATTTCTTCATTGTTTTATCCTCAGACATGACCCTATTGTTTTATAGTCGGTTACTTGGTGCTCTTGGCTTGACCCATACCTAAACCCAAGGACACCTAACAGGGTGACCTGTGCAGATTGGCATAACCTATGCTATTCCCTATCCACCATACCTCCAGTAGCACCACTGAGGATCCTCACTTTCTACCTGACTGATTCTGCAATCCCATGATCTTGCAATTCTGCAATCACACAATCCTGCAATCTGCAATAGATACTCCTGAGGTTCCTGGATAGTGGGCCCCCTTGTTCTTTCATTTGCTTTCAGACCTTTGTACTTCCCCCACCCTTGTTCTTTGACCAGACAACAGAAATACAAAGGAGTCTTTGCATGTATATAAACATCCAGTCAACTAGACTGTATGCTAGTTTAAATATCAACTTAGTCTTCCAATTAGTTCTGACTTAGTTTCCATACTCACATTCTCTACTTTTCTAAAATTTAGGACAGATGATCAAGGAGGGCACAATATATAAGTTGAAGCCAAGTCCCTCCAACTGTGAATGCCCATGTTACAATATGAAAGAGTGATGTAGTTGTAATCAAACATAATATCTCCCCAAGGTCGAAGCAATGGTGAGGTTCAGAGTAGGGCAAGGCTTCAACTTATATGTTGCACCCACCAGATTGCACTAGTCCCTAATTTTGGAATAGCGAGACAGAAGAAAGCTTAGTTGAAATGAAAGTCAATTATCTGACTGAAGACTGAACTACAGAATGTACAAGATCTTTATACTACTTTCAAATCTATGAGGAGTCAACTAGATTCCTATAATAGATAAGAAAGCCAAGGATCGTGAAAAGTGAGAACAGAAATACTATGTCCTAATCTTGATCTCCTCTGTAACATTGAAGGGTGACGTGTCACCCCAATTCCTAATAGAGTTACCCTATAAGGAACATAGTAGCAGATCAGATATTAGAGATAGAATGGAATTGCAAATAAGGAAAGTGGAGCAGAATGAAATGAAAGGATATTAAATGTAAATGAAGTGAAAATGGATTTGCAAGCATATGGGGATTGACATAAATGAGTGGAGTGAATTGACAGGTGCATGTGATGCCAAGATGGATATATGAGGTACATATAGTTTGTAGGCTGAGGGTGTATAGTTGAATAGGTGAGTGTGGGTAGAGTTAGGTTGAGCAGGCTGAAATGAATAGTCAGGCATGCTGGCGTGCGGTTCCTAACGGCCCAGCATCAACTATCACATAGTCTATGTTGCAAGTCAACCACCTGCCCTTAAGCATTGGTGCTTCATTATCTGCCCATCTACCTCTGTTCCCTGCCCACCTTGCAGCAATCCAACCCCCCAACTCTTGGCCTTCTGCTAACCCTGGAAACCCAGTCCCTTCATAGAACACCCTCAAAATGTGTTTAATTAAGTGCCTGACACACAGGCTTAACATCACCTTAAACCCTTGATGGTTAGTATATAGCTTTTTAGAGAGTCTGAGAGTTTTAGATATAACCTTCAGAGTTGCCAGTGCATGTTAAGGTAAGCTGCTTTGGGGATAACTCAGTGTTTGAACTGGGTTCCCCTTGCAAGTCCCAGTAGGTCAGTGGGTTAGGTGGTGTCTCTCTGATTTGGCCCTACCAGCAGGAAGACTCCTAGTGCCATCAGGGGTTGCCCTGACAGTCTAGGTTTAAGTCCACTTTCAGGCCCAGATAGGCTTGTGAGAAGGGCAGTATGTCCCCATTGGCCTATTAGCAAGAAGATCCCTAGTAATACCTTGGGTTGATTTTACAAACTTGGATTTGACTTGAAGCTCTGAATATCTGTGTTGAACTTGTTATAATGTTTGTTGATTTGTGGTATAGATTTTTGAGTTGTTTTTTTGAGTTGCAAATTGAATTTGTAAAAATAAAAAATGATTTTGCTAACATCTCCAATATAAAAGTCAAAGAAGATATGCTGATCAGAAGCAGTCTAGCTTACATCAACAAGAATACTGACACCAGATGCACATGGCATCTAACCCAATTCTCAATACTTGTAGCTTGCACATTGAACCTGAAGTTATGTACACAAATGTTCATGTGATTTAGATGGCCTTTGGAATGCTTTCAGGAATGGAAAGTGCATCAACTTCTGTAGAGCTTACATTTTACCTGAAGACACAGTAGTAAGTGACCGAGAGTGAGTTTGCATGACCATGCACAATATATAGGAGGTCGCTGGGTATCAATTTACATGAGTGGTGAGGCCCCAGAGCTGCATGTAGTGACTGACTGGATGGTGTCAAAGATCACGCAGCGCAGACCATGGGCAACCGAACTTGTTTGTGATGCTGTTAAAATGCAGTGAGAAGCAAGAAGACTAACAAGAAAGAAGGAGAGGGTCAATGAATTATAACACAGTCAGAATGCACCGAAATCATTGCGAAAGCAGTCTGATTAGTCTCGTGTCGAACGGCCACAGCATTTCGATGACCGCATACCATACTCCTCCCGGAACTGAAACGATGATCTGTAATGGGCCGCTCTAGTGTTGCTGGTACCTAAATCAGCGGCATATATAATGTGACGGTAAAGCATATACATGCTGCATGGAGCGTGAGTGATACACGATGGAGACGAGATCAGTTGCCATCAGTGGAGATACTGCTGAGGGGTCCAATAATGTTGACCTTTTTGATATTCCAGTAGCAAAGGGTGTGAATTTTTTCTGTACTATACACTAGTCTTGAGATATACTAAAGGACACGGCAGTGACATCGGAACTTTATAGAGCTAGGACTTTCATTTCAAATTGGTGGCTTACGCAAGTACCTTTACACGTATGTACGTACGTACGTACACGAGGCGTATTTCAAACTCAGCAACTCAGCAACTGAGTTGTTATCTTAGCCTCGATCTCTCTCTCATCTTTGCCGTTTTGACGACGGGGTTTGCATTGTCTACGGCCGCGGTTTGCTGTGTGGAGTGAATACAGGTGAATTCTCCCCCGTTTGACACACCAACCTAACTGAAGAACCCACGAAGGCCACGGCTATTCCAGATCCTCGTCCTTAATGCCCTCAAGCAATACCAATCTGCAGGGTCGATTTAAACAAAACACAAGAGGCAAGGGCATTAAGGGATTATCGAGAGAGTGTACCGTGCTTACTCTTGCTGGAGGCCAAACATCTGCACCGCCTTACATGCTTCCTTCCCAAACTAATTTCAACCCGGCTCTTACTACCATGTTTACACCTTTCCATCCCCAGCAGGCACAGCAGCAGCAGAAAAAGCAAACAGGAGTGTCTATGTCTGATATGACCGGCTTCCAGCCGTACCAGCAACACCCGAACATGATGTCCCCTTTTGGAGGTCAGGGGTTTTTTAACCACCACCACCATAACAACAACAACAACAACAACAACATGCAACAGGTATTCTCTGGCTCAGGGAAGCCATTGGTGCAGTCTCAGCCGCAGCAACAGCCACCGGCGCAACAACCTCAACAAATGTCAAATTCTGGAGACATGTCGGATATTGAAAAACTGCGCCAGCTCAAACAGACGATTCTCTCCGGTCAACACCCTTTCTTCCAGCCAGTCCCGAATCCCGATGCATTAGCCAATTTGTACCTGGGCCAACACCCATTGTCTCAAGGGTATAGAAAAGAGCAAGATCAGCAGCTAGGCTCGCTGGCTCAGTCTAAACCCGACACCGGTAAGGTTTTGGCAGCAGGAACCCAAAAATCTGACGGTGCCTCGCAAACCGGTAACGCTACCGTTCTGAATGCTCCAAAGCGTCCACAGACTCCCAACGCTTCTTCAATTCATGTCTCGAAGGGCTCCCTTGCAACGCCACTGTCCATATCCCCTGGCTCGTTTAATCCATCTGGAGCCCATAATCAAGCACAGAATACTGTGAATGGCTCGGTTGGTAGCTCTCGTGCTGATCATAGCAGTGGTAGATCCCATCATGTTACCATGCCTCCTAAAAGCCATGACTTCAGACCCTCTACACCTAGTCCGCTTCCTCCTAACAGCGCCAGATCTAACAGTTCGCTTCCATCCCAACAGCAGCAACGTGGCTCTTTGTCATCTAGCGCTTCTGGAGCTAATCATGAGCAGAGCCGCGTTCCGCCTCCAACGTCTGCGACTGCCTCTGCCCCATCTCTGAATGATAGTGCAGGTGCTAATAAGCCGCCACTACCTACGGACACTAATGATGCGAAGAATACTATATCCAAAGACACTCATCCTAATGCTTTGTCTCCTGAAGGCCTTGAACGTGACAGAGAACGCGATCGCGACCGCGAGCGTCCAGCATATTTATTTCATGATCCTCCTAGGTACTCTCAACCGACTGACCGTCGCGAAGTTGGCCGACACCGCTATTCTGAATCGAGGTTCGACAGGGATCGCGATTGGGTCAGAACAAGGGAATGGGAAGGGGACAGAGACAGAAACAGAGATAGAGAGAGGGACTGGGAAAGGGAAAGAGAGAGAGACCGGGACAGAGATCGAGAGAGGGACCGTTTCCGCGACAGGTTTGAGTCTGAAAGACCAGGCAGACCTTCCATGGATCGCAGGCCACTACCACCCCAATCCGCTGTAAGTGCTGACCAGAAAAATGCTTTAGCTCCAGACCAAAGACCATTCTCGGGGCTTGGCCCCCCGTCGGATCACCGTCGCTCTGAAGCTGTTGTCCCTCCAGAGCAGCGTCCTCCCCCGGAGGCTTCTGTACACCCAGAAGAGCCTCCCCGGTCGGAAGTTCCTATCCATCCAGAATTACACCCTCGTCCAGAAGCTCCTGTGCATCCCGAACAGCGCCCTCGTCCAGAAGTTCCTGTGCATCCCGAACAGCGCCCTCGGACAGAAGTTCTTGTGCATTCCGAGCAGCGCCCTCATCCAGAAGTTCCTGTGCATTCTGAGCAGCGTCCTCGTCCAGAGGTTGCTGTGCATCCTGAACAGCGCTCTGGTCCAGAAGTTCCTATGCATCCAGAACAGCGCCCTCGTCCAGAAGTTCCTGTGTATACAGAACAGCGCACTCGTCCAGAAGTTCCTGTGCATACAGAACAGCACCATCATCCAGAAGTTCCTGTGCGTCCAGAACAGCGCCCTCGTCCAGACATTCCTATACATTCAGGAAAGCATCCTCTTCCAGAAGCTCCTGTACATTCAGAGCAGCGTTCTCGTCCAGAGCTTCCTATGAATCCAGAGCTGCGTCGTGCAGATTTTCATGCAGAACAGCGTTCTCGTCCAGAACTCCTAGATCCAGAACAACATCGTTCAGAGCTTCCTTCACGTCCCGAGCAACGTCGCGTAGACCTTCCCCCGCGTCCCGACCAGCATCGCTCAGAGAATTCCGTGCATCCGGAACAACGCTCTTCAGAGGCTGCTCCTCGCCACTCAGAGCCCAATATTTCTCGCCCTACTCCTGCGCCGATATCTACCGAACGTCGCGCAGAGCCCGCTGTTGCACCCTATCCCGACCAGTCTTCTGTCCGTGATCGTTTTCGTGTGCCTTCACCCTCAGCAAGGCCCGGGTTTCCCAATAACATACCGCCTCATCCTCTTCCTACGCCTCAACGTGCGGCGTTGGCATCGACGCTTCCAGCTATAGATCACTCTAGTGGTCCCCGTTCTGTTCCTTCTGATAAGGGTGCTTCATCTGGCAACGTTATATCTATGCCTGGTCCTCCTTCACTTGAGATGAACCGACGACCTGATACTGCTGGGATTACGAGTGTTGGACGTCCACCTACAGTAGCACCTATGGATGACAATGCATCACTTTCCATCTCAGATAGACGTCCCGCGCGTCCATTGGTTCCTCAGCCGCCTCCCGCACATGTCATTTCCGAGCCTCGTGTGGGACAGGAGCAGGACGACCGTGAAGTCTCTCGATCCTTTTATTCTAATGCGGCACCCCCTGGAGTACCCCATGCGATCTCTCGCGCACCCACTCCTGGTCCTCGGCGTCCTACAGATTCGTCCTATGATGCACTTCGAGAGCGTGACAGGACTTCATCGATGACCTATCGCGAACCGCCACCTCCCAGCGCCCATCTGTCGCGTGGTTATCCTGAGGACCTTCGACGTCAACCTTTGGAGAATTCCGCTCCACGCCGCGCTCCTGAGAATTTCTATCCTCATCCTCCATCGCCCGTCCCATCTCTTATGGAGCGTCGCGACGAAGCCCGTCAATGGCGTGAACGCGAGAGCTATCCTCCAGTTCCGTACCCAGGACATGATGCAGACCGAGAACGCAGCCGTAGGTATCCGGAGGCACGTGAGTGGCACGGAGATCCGTATACCAGGGAACGGGATCCTCGATTGGCTGATTTAGATGCGCATTCTCGACCTCGACCGCCGCCACCGCCACCTCCACCTGTATCATGGGATCGTGACCGTCCTCTCGAAGCAAGGGATAAGGACAAAGAACGCGATGGATACGAGAGTTGGTCAGGTATGGAAAGGAAATTTTCAGGTTCAGGTGGACCTCCTGTTCCTCCCCCTGCTCGTTGGGAAGATCCGACTATACATCCACATCATCCGCTGCATTCGCGTCTCACCGATGCCTATGATGATCGTTTTATCCCACGTGAAGTTGTTGAGCGAGCACGTTACCCACCGCCAGCGCCGGAGGAGCTCATGAGTTACAGGGAGAACCCCCGGGTGCGCGGGAGGAGTCCTAGTCCGATCAGGCGTCCCGGAGTATACGATGAGACCCACCGTGCTCCGAAACGACCACGGGAGGAATATGAGGTGCCCACACGAGTTTCATATGAATATCCTCCGCGGGCCCCATCGCCGCCGCCGCAGTACTATGATCCACGTGCACAGGGATTAACACATCCGCGTGATCCATCTCCGTACGGCCGTGACCGAGTAGTTGATCCGTTCAGGCGCGATGTGCCGCCTCGATCCCCGCCATTTTATCCACGAGAGAGGTATCCATCGCGGTGAAAGTAAGTAATTGCACTCGACTTTTCTGCGTACTGATTTTTACTAGACTCAGATCTAGTGCTATATTGAACAACTAAACGATTTCTTTTTTTTTTTGATTAAACCCATGCCCCATGATGATTTCTTTTTTGGTTAGGTTTTTTTGCTTACCGTAAAAAAAAAATAGCAGTAGGGTTTCCATGTATCCCAATTATGTTGCCATATAAATTTGTTTTCCATGTTATGATCTTAAGTAGATGGTTGTCTTAAAGTTCATCAAATCGATTCGAATCGAATTATAAATGATAATAAATATCGTGTCATGAATGTATCTAATCCTTCGGAAATATTGCATCCACCCCTATTCGCTCATGATCCATTATAGTAGGCATCGTCTGCGCCCGCATCCTTGCTGTTTGCTCGATGGCAGCCCCAGCCTGCGCCATGGGATCTCCGCTCTCCACATCCATCCGTTCAAGTATGACAGGCGCTGACTCACTTCCAGTAAAATGCACACTGGCCACCCGACGTGCCTCTAGGGATGGTGGTGTAGCTAATACAGACGCAACTGGAATTTGGCCATCCCCATTCGTAGCATGGCTCTCCGAGTTCAGCGCTTCTCGCCTGAACCCAGCTTTCTCCAGATCGGCCCCGCTTTCTTTCACTGTCTCAGCTGTACCGCGAGGACTGTGCCTCAGACTATGTGTCCGAAGTTCATCCGCCATTCCCGCGGTACTGGACACCCTACTCCGCACGCTGTGCGCATGCGACAGCGCAGAGGAACGTCTACGTGCCCGGATGATCGTGCCGATCGTACCAAATGTGCCGCGCAGGGAATCAATCCCGGGATCTTCCGTCTTTTCTATTAGAGCGCGCGCCTCGTCCTCCAAGTCGGAATATATGAGGCCTGCCTCCACATCGTCGACTAACGCGTGGGGTTCAACACGTGGAGGACGTCCGTCGGCTAGTGCCTCGAGATCCGCACCATTGACCGGGGAGTGCGTTATCCGGCCGCGAGCATTTGAGTGTGTACTTGTTGGGGTGCGTCGACGAGAGATGCGGGAGGTCTTGGTATCGTTGTGCTCAAGATCCCTGGCACTCTTGGGATCTATTTCAGCTCGAGCGGCCTGGAGAAGGAGCGTGGTGCGCCGATCGAGGTTTGTGAGTACCCTGGGATCAACCTTGGACATTTGAAGAATGAAAATGCCTGTGCATATGACGAAAAAGCCGAGAACCACGGTGATGATCTGTGTTGCGGTCGCTTTAAGACCTTGGTAGAGGATAACGGAGGTGACGAGCGTGCAGAAGGTGAACATCTGGGTGGGGCATTAGAGAGGCCATGATAACGATGACAGATTCCGCTTACGACGTAGTATGTCGGTGTCACCATTGCCGTGTTAAACATGGCAAGCGCAACGTTGAGGTAGTAGATTTCGGTGAGTAGGGTCATCACTACAAAGGCGAGTAGAAAATATATAAACCAGTTCTGCGTATTAGAAGAATTTCAGTCGGTACCTTCACATCCCAGCGCATCACTGACCTTGAACTGGTTCTCACCACGAATACTGGTGACGATGCATGCACCGAGGCCTTGCGTGCAGCTCACACTAATCCCGCCAATGAGGCTGCATATGCCAAGGTAAGGCATCATGCTTTGCTTGCCCCAGCGAGGCGCTATGACCGTGGCAAGGACGACTGCCGATGCGATGACAACGGAGCCATACGAGAGAAAACTAGGGGCAAGGAAAAGCCTTTTGAACGCAGCGATCGTTGTGACGCTT
>QLPI01008376.1:0-25297 GCA_003314275.1 Chroogomphus rutilus
CATTTCTACATGATAGGAGTTAAAGCGGATGTCAACGTGCAGGGAGGAAAGTATGGCACCGCATTGCAGGCGGTGTCGGCTTGCGGCCATGAGGACACCGTTCACTTGCTTTTAACAAACGGAGCAGATGTCAACGTGCAGGGAGGATTGTATGGCACCGCGCTGCTGGCGGCATCGGTTGGCGGCCATGAGAAAATAGTTTGCTTGCTTCTAACAAACGGAGCACACGTCAACGTACAGGGAGGAGAGTATGGCACCGCGCTGCAGGCGGCATTGTTTGACGGCCATGCGGACATAGTTCACTTGCTTCTAACAAATGGAGCGGATGTCAACGTGCAGGGAGGAAAATATGGCACCGCTCTGCAGGCGGCAACGTCAGAAGGTCACGAGACCATCGTTCGTCTATTGATTGACAAGTCAATGAATCCCATCGTGCACTGAACAGACCATACCACCCACCTGCATGCAGCGGCCCTGAGGACATATTTCACTTGCTTCTAACAACCGGAGCGGATGTGAATGTGCAGGGAGAAAGGTATGGCACCGCGCTGCAGGTAGCGGCATTCAATAGTCATGAGACCACCATTCGATTGAGGATGTTATGGCACCGCATTCCAGGCGATGGAGTTCCAAGATCACTGAAACATTCGGTTGATGAACAAGGCAGTGGATGTCAATGTGCAGGGAATTGAGTTTTAATCTCACGCCTACTACAAACCATCACAAACCATCCTGCGCTAAACCTCCATTTTCCTCATCTTAATACACCCTGTTAAAGCCTCTTTCTTGAGACAGCAATATCAGTATATGCCCGTAAAAGACTGATCTGTCACAAATTCATCTCTTACCTCCGAGTTTTCACTCTTCTTCCCTATGACCCAGTACTCACAGCGATTTAATCAACCCACCGGACCTCTTGTTCCAAATCATTCATCTTTGCACTTGCGCACCACGCCATGTTCACCCTTATACACATCATCTGATTCCTCTGGGTCTGGGTCATGTATGACTCAGAATTCGTCTTTGTCGAGACTGGACATGATAACCCCTGCAAGCAGTCTCCCTCTGTTAGGTAATGACAACAGTGAGGATTTTCAAAGGAGGAAAAAGGTAACCTTTGAGAGAATTCTAATTTTCCATTATTTTATAAACCCGACAGCTGAAGAAGACTTTTGGGGGCGAGGAGCAGCGTGTTTGCATTACTTGCGGCCGCACGGATTCTCCTGAATGGCGTAAGGTGGGAGCTATGTCCTTGGCTTATCATACATGCTGCACTTACCGTAACCTCAGGGTCCCCATGGACCAAAGACTCTTTGTAATGCATGTGGCTTGCGTTGGGCCAAGCGCACACGAAAGATTGAGCCTGACAATGATTCAGGCACACATGTGCAGACTTCTCAACTTACCTTGACGCGATAGTAGCTGGGGAGGAGGAGCCAGCAGTGGTACCTGAAGCTGGTGTAGTGGTAGCACCGCTAGAGGCCGTCGTCGAGCCAGAAGAACCTGAAGCGGAGGAGCTAAGACAAGAGTTGGACGCTGTCAAAGATGTTCGATCTGAGGACCATATGAACAGTATTTTGCAGACACTTACTCCCAGCTTGAACTGTCACTATAGAAGAATAATTGATTTCACCAGTGCTGTCTTTTATTTGAATTGTGATCGATGTACCTGCAGCCCATCGTTATTAGGAGGATTAGACATGACAAACACGAGACTCGGGTACCAACTGCAAGATCGACAGTCCATGTAAAGGATGTTCCATTCTGTAATGGCAAATTCTCAAATGGTGTGGCACTTGTTTGAGACGCGTACGGCCGTACGCGTCATACGTGCCATACGCGCCAAACGCGTCATATGGCGAGGTTCAGCGCTAGCCTCGCTTATATAAGTGAGGTTCAGCGCTAACCTCACTTATATAAGCAAGGTTGGCGCTAACCTCACTTATATAAGCAAGGTTGGCACTAACCTCACTTATATAAGCGAGGTTGGCGCTAACCTCACTTATATAAGCGTACCTGCTTGTGGGTACGGGTTTGGGCTGGGTTGGAAATCCTGACCCTGACCCTTACCCGCGCTACCCGTACCCGCTACCCGCGCGGGTTTCCAATACCCGCACCAATCACTAGCAGGTTGGGCTGGGTTGCTGGTACTCTCGGCTTGACCCACACCTACACCCAAGGACACCTGACCCGATGACCCATGTGGGTTGGCCCAACCCATGCCATTCCCTACCACTAACTATGCCATTGCCACCACCTGTTCCCTCACTGCCTCCTGCGGTCATCCCTCCTCTGCCTCCCATAGCCCCTGTACCTCTCTAGCCTTTGCCTATCATTGCATTGACCCTTGCACTTCAAAAGCTGCAGAAGTCGGTCAACACTCTTCATCAGGAGATGGTTGAGCATAAATTTCAGATATCCAAGAGCTGGATTACAAACAAGGAATTGCAAGCTGAAGTGAGGAACTTGGCTCTGCAAATATCATATCAGAGGTCCATGAGTAAGGAGTTGGTGCAGGAGCCACCTAGGGTGCAGGGAACTTGGGAGAACTGGGTGGGTGAACCTGGTGGAGGACCTAGAAATATGTAGAATGATGCTGAGGAAGGAAAACTAGAAATAGGAAAGTGTTTGGACTTAAAGGATTTGTATAATTTTTTTTTGTTGTCTTTTATGTTAGAATTGGACTTGAACTGAATGAAGGAATGAAATTGGAATTGTAAGTTATATATTTAATAGTCTGAATGAATGAGTGAGTCAGAATTGAGAGTTGAATGGAATAACAAATTGGAATTGAGAGTTGAACTTGAAGACAGAAAGAAGGAGCTGAATTGTGAGTGTGTCAAGCTTCGGGTACTGACGGACTCCGGTACTGCTGAGGGGTGTTGTTGAAGGGTTGGGTGGACTATGGCCAAGTCCTGCAGGCCAAGAGTAGTGGCGTTGGATTCAACATACTCATGCATTATACCCTACTTGCCGTGCGTGCCACTGGTTTTGCAACAGACAGGTACTCGGGAGGATGCTGATGATGCCAGCCCAAGTCGAGGACTTTACAGAGGAGAAGAAGGTAGAAGGGCCTAAGCCTAGTTGATACCCAGAATGAGGAAGTATGTACATGCATGTCCTACTTATATAGGTTAAGAAGTGATATGTGAAATAAGGAATGTGGAACAACAAGGTATGCAGGGCATGCAGTTATTGTCCACAATGAATAAAATTAGAATGAAGGGATGCAAAACAGGGATAAAACAATAAGGGATAAGATAATAGAGACGTGGCCAAGGATAGGACAATAGGGAGTGGCTGAGTATAAAACAATGGAGTCGTGACCAAGGATAATACAATGACAGGAGGTCCCGAGGGGAGACGGACCAAAGGGTGAAGACAAGGAGTGTGGATGGCAGACATGCCAAGCTGAGACTGGCGTACCAAGTGTTATGCATGCAGCATGGACACTTGGTCGTGGATATAGGATGGTTGCTCGGTCGGCACTGCTAAATAAATGGGTCTCGGTACGTGTACTTGACAGAGTGGAAAAATGATAATGAAACAGAAATGAGTAAGAGTGAACTGTGTAGAGTTGCTCTAGGTAATTAACTACTAAAAGCCTGCATGCACCAGTCCTTTTCTGTGGTAGGATATAGCATAGTTGTTCAGCACAGCTGGATTAAGCTCTGTGACTTATGATGCCACAATACGGCATATAACTGAAGATATAAAAGTAGAATGTAGCATGATATGTGACTATGCATGACCTGTGATGCAAATGTGTCATGCTGACTAAGACTTGGACTTTGGCTTTGGACTTGAGTACAAAAGTCTAGATGTTTCTAGACTAGTCTTGACTTGGACTTGGAGACTTGACTTGGGGCTTTAACTTGTGAACTTGTTATTACAGAGGTAAGCCAGAGGCCTTTATATACAAAAACCAAGCAATGATGCAAAACAATATGAGAGGTTGGCTATGTCAGTTGAATGATAAAGCACGAGAACAAAGTATACAAAAGAGGAAACTATGGAGAAACTCTAGAGAAATAATACAGTATTGAGGCTGCACGAATAGGGGCTAGGGGCTATGATAGGGGGAGACTAGCCAAAAAGGTAAGGATGATGACTGTTAGGAACTGTACACCAGCATGTCCGACTATTCATTTCAGCCTGCTCAGCCCAACTACGCCCTTCACTCGCCTATTCAACTATATGCCCTGAGCCCATAGACTATATGCACCTCATGTATCTATCTTGGCATCACACGCTCCTGTCAATTCACTCCACTCATTTATATCAAACTCCATATGCTTACAATTCCATTCTCACTTCATTTACATTTAATATCCTTTCATTTACATTCTGCTCCACTTTCATTTATTCACAATTCTGTTCTATCTCTTATATCAATCTGTTATTATGTTCCTTGTAGGGTAACTCCATTGGGAATTGGGGTGACATGTCACCCCTCAATGTCATGGAGGAGATCAAGATTGGGACATAGTATTTCTGTTCTCACTTTTCACGCTCCTGGGCTTTCTTATCTATTATAGGAATCTAGTCGACTCCTCATAGATTTGAAAGTAGTATAAAGATCTTGTACATTCAGTAGTTCAGTCCTCAGTCAGATAATTGACTTTGATTTTGACTTTGATTTTGACTAAGCCTTTCTTTCTGTCTTGCTATTCTGAAATTAGGGACCAGTGCAATCTGGTGGGTGTAACATACAAGTTAAAGCCATACCCTACTCTGAACCTTGCCATTGTTTACCTTTGGGAGATATTACACTTAATTATGATTATGTTATTCCTTCACATTGTAACAATGAGTAACAACAAGAAAAGACTAACAGAATAGGAAACAGGTCTGAGTCAAGCCAAGAAAAGGGGAAACATATAAAAGAAACAATAAAGAAGTCCACCAATAAATGTCTAACAACCTTGTCAACTACTTGTTAAATATGTGTGTCAGCGCTTAGCTAGATACTTCCAGAAAGGGTTCTGGAGGTTCCGAATGGTTTCTGAGGGGGGGGTTCATACTTTGGAGGTAGAGGGACTAGAGGTCATGGGTTCACAGACACAATGGGAAAGGGGCAGAAAGATGGGAAGTGCTGGGGGGTCTAGGACTGTTCATAGTATTAGGTAGTTCGAGTAGTTCAAGGTCACAGGGACTTGGCTTCAACTTATGTATTGTGCCCTCCTCGATCGTCTGTCCCTAATTTTGGAAAGTTGGAAAGTTTACCAGAACTGAATTGGAAACTACGATGCACAATTAAGTTGATATTCATACTGACGAATAGTCCAGTTGACTGGTGTCTTATATACATGTATCTAGTCCTTGTACTAACTTTTGCCAAGTAAAGACAAGGGGAGGAGAGAGTACAAGGGGCTAATACAGAATGAAGAACAAGGGAGTAAGGTATGCAATGATCCTGCATGTCATTTTTATCAAAGGAGTGGAACCTTGGCCTCGGAATCTTCGGAGGTTTGGGAATGTGGAACCTTGGGTTGATACAACAGAATTCAGGAAGCTGTTGTTTAGGCTATGAACAGTCGGAAAGGCCCCAGAAACGGTGCAAGTGGTTGTGGGGATTAATGTGGGTTTATTGGTGGCATGGGCCATAACACTACTCCTGAGGGGCCTTAGGATGAGTCAGGGGACTGAGTCATCTCAGAGTATTTCTAGGTCACAGGCAATATATATTCCCCAATTTCTCCAGTATCCAATCCAAGGATAGGGGTCTGGGAGTAGGAGGACTAATAGGTATATGATTGTGCACTCTTATCTTGTGGTTAAGAGTGAATCGAATGGAGTGGGTTGGGTAATCAGGATAGGATGGTGCCCTGAATTCTTCCTCATATTCCACTCTACTCATATCATGATATGCTGGTCTAGACATCATTCCAAGAAATATGTATGGTTCTTGGCTTTCTGGGAAATAGACTGCATCTCCTATTGCATATGACCAAGTGTAGATTAGATGGGATCTTCTTCTGAGTGAGAAATGTGCTGGAGGAGGTACGCAAAGATAATGATATGTTAATGGTTCTGCCTGGATGTGTGTGTCATGGGTGTTGTAGCATTGCATGGGAATGAGCTCTGAAGAAGACATGATGACAAATTAGGAGTCTGAAGATTGGAGTGTTGAATAGAATGGTTGGCTGTGTGATGTGGTGACAGTGAAGGTAATATAGGATGAGGGCTGTTGGAGTCAAATTTGTAACATGGTTGAGATCATCTGCTTTACTGTCATTCACCGTTTTCTTGAAAATTTCACTGTCCCCAGTCAACTCTACTCTTCATCAGGATCTTCATCTGGTGAATCTTCAGAAACATTAGAAGCTTGCTCAAAGGTAAGCTCATGAGGTGGTAATGGATTTCCATCTCAAGAATGACAGGGAAGAAGTCGAAATGTTGCAACTCCTCTTTGTGACTGTGTCCCATCAAGTTCCTTGAGGACATAGGATCCACCCTTGGTACGTCAAACAACTTCAAATGGTCCAAGATAACGAGGCTTTGTCTTCCAGCCTAACTCTTTCTCCACTCTATAATTCCACACTAACACAAGGTCTCATTCTCCACACCTGTCAAGTACACGTACTGTGACCCATTTATTCGGCAGTGCCGACCAAGCGACCATCCTATATCCACAACCAAGTGTCCATGCCGCATGCATAACACTTGGTACACTGGTCTCAGCTTGGCACATCCACCATCCACACTCCTTGTCTTTACCCTTCGGTCTGTCTCCCCTCGGGACCTCCTGTCCTTGTTTTATCCTCGGTCACAACTCCATTGTTTTATACTCGGCCACTCCCTATTGTCCTATCCTTGGCCACGTCTCTATTATCTTATCCCTTATTGTTTTATCCCCATTTTGCATCCCTTCATTCTAATTTTATTTGTTGTGGACAATAACCACATGCTCTGTATACCTTGTTGTCTCACATTCCTTATTCCACATGTCCCTTCTTAACCTATATAAGTAGGGCATGCATGTACATATTTCCTCATTCTGGGTATCGACTAAGCTTAGGCCCTTCTACCTTCTTCCCCTCTGTAAAGTCCTCGACTCAGGCCGGCATCATCAGCATCCTCCCGAGTACCTGCCTGTTGCAAAACCAGTGGCATGCATGGCAAGTAGGGCACAATGCACAAGTACATTGAAGCCAACACCACTACTCTTTGCCTGCAGGACTTGGCCATAGTCTGCCCGAACCTTCCACAACACCTCTCAGCAGTACCAAAGTCCGTCAGTACCTGAAGCTTGACAACACCATAACCTTCTCTGAAATCATCTCTCAAATTCCAGTTCACTTTTGAGCTGTGATCGATAGTGTCTGTGAAGCTTGTTCAATATCTTCATTGTGTTTGGCAAGTTGTTGTATTTGTAATGCAGTGAGTTCTGCTGTTCAAAGGTTCTGTTATATCCAAGATATAACCCCGACATCTCGGACATCCGATATCGGGTGCTATGAAGAACCACCCTCCGAATCAAGTCCGAGACTGTTTCTTCACCTCTGAGTCCGAATAGTATCAATACCCTCGGACCTCGGACATCCTTCCTTTCTCGTCGAACAATAGTCTTGTTGTCTTATTGTAACACCAGATGTATATTCTCTTGTTCCCCGTTTTCGTTTGTCTTGTTGTTCTCTTGACTATTCCCAATTAGTTACAATAAGGACTGCATGTATAAATACCTCCAGACTTCTGTACTATACCTTAGTTCGAATATCGACTTGTATTCCCACTCACTCTTGAACTCCGAAGACTTATCTTCTCCGAACCTCTGAAATAAAGGACTGACGATCGAGGAGGGTGCAACATTAAAGTTGAAGCCAAGTCCTTACGACTCCGAACACATGACTCGGACCGACTTACATCAGCTCAGACCTGACACGAACTCGGAATCTAACAGGTTCTTCTGAAAGCCTGAGATAAGATAGGTAGCTTCAAAGAGATTGAGGGGAAGAATGGGATTGACTCCATAAAGAAGATAGTAGGGAGAGAATCCTGTTGCCTTTCTGACTGTAACACAATCAGCAAAGAATGCATGATGAACTAGATCTGGCCATTGAGAAACATTTCCTTTGCATGCCTTGATAAGGGCTTTACAAATTGTAAAATGTCCTCTTTCTACAACTCCATTGGCTTGTGAATTATAGGGAGAGATTCTAATATGAGGGATTCCATGATGATGAAGGAGTTCAGAGGTTCTCCTTTAACTTCTGAGCCATTGTCTGTGACAATCTCTACAATACTTCCATAGTGACAAATAGGTTCTTCAAAGATAAACTGTGATACTGCACATGCTGATGCTTTCTTGAGTTTGCATCCTTCTGCTGCTCCTGAAAGGTCATTTTGTACTGCAACTATGTAGTGGAGTCCTTGAGCTTTTGGCATAACCATGATGTCAAAGTAGACTTTGGAAAATAATGTGGCTGGTGTAGAAATCATGGGGGGAATTTGGACTTTGTAGGTAGAACAAACTTGACATTGGTGACATGAAAAACATATTTGATAACATCATTGTAATAGGAGGGCCACTAAAATCAAATTGATATGGTCTTGGCTGTAGAATACACTCCTCGATGTCCTACATTGTTTTGTGAATGTTGAAGGGTTTGAGTGCATTAACTGGGATCCAGTGTGACCTGTAATGGTCGAGATGGGATACACTTCTACATTTTGCCTTCTTGGAGAAAATAGTATTGACCTTTGTTTAGGAAAGTTTTTTGAAGACTTGGCTCTGGGAATGATGGAATTTCAAGGTCAGAGAGGAAGTTGAACATCTGACAAAGGCAAATTTCTTGAATCAACAAATCTCCACTTGGGGAACCTTTTTCCACCCTTTTCTTGAGAATGATTTATTTGAAGGGTTTATTTGATCTGAGAAGTTGAGATAAACTTTGTCGAACCAATCATCTTCCATATCTTGGTCAACATTGCTGTCATCTTTGGCTGTTGGTGGTTGAGATACAGTAATGCATTGGGACCAATATGCTGAGATCCTGGAATGTGGACAAGTGTAAAGTCGAATAACAGAATGCCTGTAATCTAACGGTTGAGTGTAGCATTTGGTTGAAGATTGGGATGATTTATCATGTCTTTGATATACTTGGCATCGACCTAAATGTATAGGATCTTGATACCAGAAAGATGAAAATGACTTTGGTGTAGTGTGTGATAGAGTCCAAAGAGTTCGAGTTTGGATTGACTGTATCTTAACTCTCGAGCATTGATAGGGATGGAACCAAAACCAACTGAGCATCTCTTTCCTTTGTCATCAATATGTGAAATGATATATCCAATGGCAATGTTTGATATGTCAACTGAAAGAATAACAGGTCTTCCTGATTTGTAGTCAATTGGTAATAGGGCTGGTGAATTGCAAATGGCTTGTCTAAGTTAATCCATGGATTCTTGTTGTTGATCTGTCCAAATATAGGGAGTATCTTTTCTGAGAAGTTAGTTAAGTGGTTGTGCAACTTTGAAATAATTTTCAATCTATATATGCATCGTGCCAGCTAATCCAAGAAATCCTCTGAGTTGTAATACATTCTGAGAGATAGGCCATTTGAGAATCTTGGAAATTCAGAGGTATCTGAGAGTCATCCTTCATAATTGACTCTTTGACCAACAATGGTGATTTCTGGTTGGGTGACTTGTGATTTTCTTGGTGAAATTGTTGCACCTGCATGAGCGAGACGATGTAAAACTCGGTTGACTACAATGGCATGTTCCCAAACAAATTGTGATATGTCAGGATTTTCTGGAATTGTTTCATATGATCTGTCTGGCTTTTCATATTGAGTTGGAGGTCCTTTGATTCTGATATTGTCCATCATGACATTGGCATTGTGGAGAATTTTGTGTTGGAGGATGAATGTGGTACAATTCTAGAACTTGGCAACTGCATTGGTGTAACCCATTGCGAGTGAGCAATAATGAAAAAGTCCTAGAGGTGTTTGACATGATGTAAGATCTAAACTCTTGGGATGAATGATGCAAGTGTCATATCCCCATAAAAGATCAAAACCTGAATAGATGCAATGTGCTACAAATGGTTCCACAAAGGGATTGAGACTTAAAGGAATTCCAGCATCTTTGATTGAGTAACTGTTTAAATTTCAAAGGCCAATAACAATTCTGAGTGTGGCATTGACTTGAGGGACACAAAAGATGGATGAGTGATATGAAGCTTGACTTGGTTCAATGACTCCTGTGTCAATTTTTGTCTGGATGAGTTTGCACACTTCATCAATATGATCTAGGGGAATAGGAATCTGAAGATCTTGCCAAGGGACATATTGAATGACTGGCATAATATAGTCAAAGAAGTAGTCATAACTGAGAGTTCCTTGTTCTGAATCTGCAAAGGCTAAAACATTCAGGTTGTTTGTGAACACCATGATAAATAACTTGTCCTCTTCAGCTGATAGAAATCCATCTTCATTGATCTTGAGAATATTGAGTCAATCATGGGTAATCTTTTCTGTTGGTACAAATTCTAGGGTATTTGCAGATAGAGGTTGAAGGGATAAAAGTGGATCTTCAGGAAAACGACAAATAACATGAGCATCTTCTGGAAATATAGCTGGGATTGGACAAATTCTTTGATTTACTGGTCTGTAATGTCTTCTGTTGGTAAAGCAATAAGGGGTATTTTTGACTTGAGGGTCATCTGAAGGTGGAGAGAATTGTTGAATGATTAAAGAGTGATGTATAGGGGTATCTGATGGTAGTTTAGTATCATCTTGGATGGTCTCTTGATATGTCAAGTCCTGTGTTTCTCCTGGTCTTCTTCTTCCATGTTGAGTGTCATGTTGGCTATCATCATATCAGGATATGGAGGGCCTTTTCCAAAAAAATGAGCTGAATTGAAGAAGTCTTCTGCATGTCAAGCTGGAACTACACATGTTTCCCAAATGATACCTCCATGAGGGTTGCAACAACATAGCCAAGTGCCTATTTCTCTTTCATCAATAGAAATCCAGTTTCATCTTTGCCAGGGTCTTCCTAGAAGGAGGGAGAAGGGAAATCTGCTTCCTACCCATAGATCTGTAGTAGTGATGAGATTTCCTGCTTTGAGACTCATATTGTGGCACTTTCCTTGCATACTTGTATTATGTTGTCCTGCATCACACATGTATGTGGTAAGACTTGCATTGATAGGGAGTTAAGCTTTGATACAGGTTTGTCAGTTGATAATGTCGAGTTCTGAACCATAATTGATGAGTGTATCCACTGTATAATCATTGTCAAAAGTCATCCTAAGTGAAATAAGACCAGCATCATTAGGATCATAGAACATTGCACATCCAATGCTGTTGACTTGTGGTTTGGATGAAATACGAGTAACTCGAAGATATTCTTGCTTCTGCTTTTCTATTGTGGGGGATGATCCTAGGATTTGCTGAAGAGAGATTGTTATAGGTGTTCCACATATTTTCTTGAAAAGACCTTGTGAATTGAAGGCTTTTTGACACTGAGATTGAGGTATAGATTGCACAGGAGCTGGTTGAGATGGTTATGACAGGATCTGAGGAGTAGATGTAATCAGTTTGGCAATCTTTGATTCTTTGTCTTCTCTCTGAGTCAAAGGTTGTTTTTACTTTATCTCCTTTGAGTCTGGTTCCAAAGTAGCATCTTGTCAAGCTTCAGGTACTGACGGACTTTGGGACTGCCGAAGGGTCAGGCAGACAATGGCCAAGTCCTGCAGGCCAAGAGTAGTGGCATTGGCTTCGTGCATTGCACCCTACTTGCCATGCGTGCCACCAATTTGCAACAGATGGATACTCGGGAGGATGCTGCTGATGCCGGCCCAAGTTGAGGACTTAACAGAGGGGAAGAAGGTAGAAGGGCCTAAGCCTAGTTGATACCCAGAATGAGGAAGTATGTACATGCATGTTCTACTTATATAGGTTAAGAAGCAACATGTGGAATAAGGAATGTGAGACAACAAGGTATGCAGAGCATGTGGTTATTGTCCACAACGAGTAAAATTAGAATGAAGGAATGTAAAACGGGGATAGAACAATAAAGGATAGAATAATAGAAATGTGGCCAAGGATAGGACAATAGGAAGCGACCAACTATAAAACAATGTAGCCATGGCCAAGGATAATACAAGGAAAAATGTCCCAAGATAAGGTGGGACAAGGATCAATGGGTGGTCACGGTGGAATCAATAGATAGCAAGGGGCCAAGAGTAGATGTAGGATAGGAGTGAGGAATGCGGATAGTATGTGTGCCGAGCCAAAACCAATGCATCGAGTGGCTTGTATACAGTTACTAATGGATCATCTGGTCGGCACTGCCGAGCTGTGGATATTTGGTATGTGCACTTGACACATCTTCTATAATGATGTCTTCAATGATATTATCGTCATCACTGTCTGTATTATAGGTTTTTATGACAACTTCTCCTAGATAAAACTGTAGTAGAGGGAGCATTGCTGCTATCGGATATGGGTTGGCTTCCTTCTTCTTATCTTTGGTGGGAGATGTTGATTGATGATGAGGAAATATGCCTTCAAACTTGGATGCTTTAGGCTGGTCTATAAAGGAAACCCTCTTGCAGCCTCTCAGAGGTGTCTCAAAGGTGAGCTAATCAGGGGGAATTCAAAGTTTTAATTATAACTATCACCTAAATACATGTGGGGCCCTCACCTAAGCAGGGGGAATCCAAAGAGGAAAGTCTAAGGATCCTACCACTGGTGAACCCCTTTTATACCCTTTATGTAAGTGGTCTGTGCACTAGCTTGCAAATCAATACATCGGAGTTTGTAAAGCCAACTTCCTGGTACTAAATCCAAGGCTTGGGCATTTATTCCAAGTTCTATTCACCATGTTTTAAGATCATTCCTGTTTCCACTCAGTGGTCTTCAGATTTGGGCATCTTGACCTCGGAGTTGGTGAGAGTTTGAAATAGGACTTCGGACCTGGATCAGGCCTCGGAGTTGGTGGGAGTTCAAAATAGGACTTTGGACCTGGATCAGGCTTTGGAGAGGGTCATCCCCTGATATCGTCCTTCTTGGTTTCCTTAGCCCTGACAACTGGAAAGAGTTCTTGTGCATAGACTAGTCCATGATCCAAGGTTTCTACTTTCTCATCTTCATCATCTGATTCTTCATAGTCTGTTGCATCTGTGGGATATGTAAGCTCCAAAGGGGAAGCTTCTCGAATAACATTTGTAGAGGCTGGATGATTGACCTTTACACAGCTCCTGAATGCTAATTCTCAGTTGATTGCTGAAAGGATTGTTTCTGACCCATTATGAAGGATATTGCTGCCATATGGCCAAGTAATGCATTCATCTTTACTCTTCATAATTGAGCCAGCTTTGATCATGACTTCTGCTTGTGCACATTGATGCAGTCCATATCCTTGTTCTCCACAAAAGAAACATTCAAATGTGCCATTATTAGTCTGTTGTGGTGAACTCATGGTGGATTCATTGGCTCTAGGTGAAGATTCACCTGTATGTTGTCTGGGCTTGGTAAGAAAGCCAGAAGTATTGGGCACTTTCGATATAATTCAAAAATATAGTGCTACATAACCAGGGTCGCTGAGATTGAGACATTGGAGTTTATAAATGAGATCAGCAACTTCATCAGTTTCATTAAGATGCTTCAAAGTAGTTGAAGATGGGTGTACTATAGGTTTGTCCTTAGCCTTTGATTTTTTCCTAATTTTGTCCTTCAGCTTGGCCTTGGATTTCTTCTTCTTCACACTCTCTACCTCTCAACCACTCTCCTCAGATGAAGGATCAGTGTCTTCTTTGTCATCAGAATCTTCTACAATTGAATTGTCAGAGTCTTCATCATAAAACCTAGAGATGTCGAAAATATGGTCTGCTCCTCCAATGATAATATTGATGGGGAAGAGATCGGATCTTGGAAGCTTGGGATTGACCTGAAGGATGTGATCTTCAAGCTGTTTCTGAGTGCTTTGAGGAATGCCTTTCCAGAAATATTTCCTATACTCCTGGTCATTGATTTTGTTCTTCTGGTGAAGCCATCTACTGATGCATGCAAATTTTCTTTGGTACCTGTGAAAATCATAAAGGCTTTGGATGCAACCTTTGTGTGACTTTGAAATGAAATTGATAAGACCCTTCTCTTTGAATTACTTGTGCATTTTGACATAGTCAAAAAGTCTTCAAAAGGTGTCTGCAAACTTGGTCCAATCCTTGTTTGCATACTCCTGGAGTCCTTCAATAATCTCCTGAACTGAACATTTGACATATTGCAAAATGTACTTGAAGCGGTCATCATTGGATAGTGTGTATGTTTTTGAAAGGTTTTCAAATTCATTTATAAATCTGTTGACTTCATCATAGCATCCAGTGAAAGTCTTTGGTCCATGATGAGATCTTGGGGGTGGGAAATCAATTTTAGACCATAAATGTCCTTGAGCTGAAGACATTGTAATCAGCATATAAGTTGGGAGGAATTGATTTTGAATATGGTCTACAAAATAAGGAGTTGGTGTAGGGCATATGAATTGTTCAAGATGATTGGCAAATTGTGTTTGATCAAGAAAAGGAATAGAAACTGATAGACTCATAAGAAAGGAAGGCCTTGAAAGTTGTATTTGGGATAGACCTAAAAATAGCTGGAAAGCTTAAAAGGCTAAAAGGTTAATAGATGTTGATGGGAAATCATTATGGGGTATGGGGTAACAAGCATGTGGTCTTGATTGCCCAAGGATTCAGTGTGAGAAGCTAAGAAGTCTTCTAATTTTAGATGGTCTTCTTCAGCGTCAAATTTGTTGGAGGCTGTATAACTGCGATACCAAATGAGTTAAGCGATACATGTGGTTTGATATGACTTGGCTTGCTTTAGCCTAATAAGGGAATTGCAGGTGGGAACAGAAGCTTTTGGTACCAAGATATGAGTCATGTGTGTGATGTAATCAATGAGGTTTTCAGAAATGGCTGTTAATTGATAGTGGATATTGATATAAAAGGTAAATAATGTTGGAATTGGATGAAAAGGGATGTAGTAGTAGTAATAGAAGAAGTAATTTGATGTTAATTAAGGGATAAGGTCACAGAAGAATGCTGTGCCTCCCTGGGGCAGACAATTGTAGAGTTGCTATAGGTAATTAATATCTAAAAGCCTGCATGCACCGGTCCTTTTCTGTGGTGGGATATAGCACAGTTGTTCGGCACAGCTGGATTAAGCTCTGTGACTTATAAGGTCACAATACGGCATGTAACTGAGGATATAAAAGTAGAACATAGCATAATATGTGACTATGCATGACCTGTGATGTGAATGTGTCATGCTGACTAAGACTTGGACTTTGGCTTTGCACTTAGTACAAAAGTCTAGATGTTTCTAGACTAGTCTTGACTTGGACTTGGAGACTTGACTTGGGGCTTTAACTTGTGAACTTGTTATTACAGAGGTGAGCCAGAGGCCTTTATATACAAAAACCAAGCAATGATGCAAAACGATATGAGAGGTTGGCTATGTCAGCTGAATGACAAAGCACGAGAACAAAGTATACAAAAGAGGAAATTATGGAGAAACTCTGGAGAAATAGAATAGCATCGAGGCTGCACGAATAGGGGCTAGGGGCTATGATAGGGGTAGACTAACCAAAAAGGTAAGGATGATGAGTAATAATGAGAAAAGACTAACAGAATAGGAAACAGATCTGAGTCAAGCCAAGAAAAGGGGAAATATATAAAAGAAACAATAAGGAAGTCTACCAATAAATGTCTAACAACCTTGTCCACTACTCTTGCGGGGCCTTAGGATGAGTCAGGGGACTAAGTCATCTTGGAGTATTTCCAGGTCACAGGCAACATATATTCCGCAATTTCTCCAGTATCCAATCCAAGGATAGGGGTCTGGGAGTAGGAGGACTAATGAGAATATGGTTGTGCACTCTCATCTTGTGTTTAAGAGTGAATCGAATGGAGGGGGTAGGGTAATCAGGATGGGATGGTTCCCTAAACTCTACCTTATATTCCACTCTACTCCTATCATAATATGCTGGTCTAGACATCATTCCAAGAAATATGTATAGTTCTTGGCTTTCTGGGAAATAAACTGCATCTCCTATCACATATGACTAAGTGTAGATTGGATGGGATCTTCTTCTGAGTGAGAAATGTGCTGGAGGAGGTATGCAAAGATAATGATATGTTAATGGTTCTGCCTGGATGTGTGTGTCATGGGTGTTATAGCATTGTATGGGAATGAGCTCTGAAGAAGATATGATGACAAATTGGGAGTCTGAAGATTGGAGTGCTAAATAGAATGGTTGGATGTGTGATATGGCCACAGTGAAGGTGATATGGGATGAGTGCCGTTGGAGTTGAATTTGTAACATGGTTGAGATCATCCACTTTACTGTCAGTGCCACCACCTCTTGCACAACCAGAAGGGGCCCCTTCCTTTCAACCAAATGATGTGCCCGACCTCACTCAGGCCATCATCATGCAGGAAAGTAACTTGACCAGCTGTCAGGCTCCGGAAATGCCGAGGATTGGCCAAGTCCTGCAGGCTGGGAATAGTGGCATGGCTTCAACGTGCTTGTGCGTTGCGCCCTACTTCCCATGCGTGCCACCGATTTGGAACAGAGGGATACCCGGGAGAGTGCCGAGAATGTCGGCCCAGGTAAAGGACTTGGGACAGAAGAAGGGAGGACAAGAAGGCGTAAACCTAGTTGATTTCCAGAACGAAGAACCATCTACATACATTGGCTACTTATATAGGCTAATAAGTGAGATGTGGAACAGAGTGGCACACAAGGAATGGAGAACAATAAGGTATGAAGAATCATGTGGAAGTATTGTCCACAATGATCAAGAATAGAACAAAGGAATATAGGCAAGAATAGAACAATGAGGCATGACCGAGAACAAAAGAGTGAGTGAGAATAGAACAATAGAGAGTAGCCAAACATAAAACAATAGGGCCACTGCCGAGTGACAATGAATAGTGAATGTCCCGAGGGTAAATGGGAAAGGGAAAGGATAGGGAAAGAAGGGGAATGAAAGAATGACAAAGGATAGAGGGGATGGGATGAGGAAAGTGAACCACATGATGAGCCGAATGTACCGAGCCGAGGCCACATACTGGTATGGGTAAGGGTTGGTTGGTTGGTACTGCCGAGTAAATCAGAGTATGGTATTGTGGGCTTTACACCAGCCCCAGAAGATCAGCTCCTCATGCCACCAAGGTCTGGGACCCAGATACCTTCGACGGATCTGATTTGAGAAAATTACAAGCCTTTCTAGTACAATGCAGCTTGAACTTCCATGACCATCCTGATGCTTTTAACTCTGACCGTGCCAAGGTAACCTATCTACTATGGTACCTGACCGGTACCACCCTGGACTGGTGTGAACCAGCCCTCACCTCCCCCGATAAGCCAGACTGGCTCTATGACAAGTTCATCTCTGAACTCAAGACCAACCTTGGCCCTCACTATCCAAAAGGAGAGGCCAAAGTAGACCTCAAGAACCTCTGCATGCACGATAACCAGTGCATCATGAAATATGTAGTCGATGTCAAGCTTCAGGAATGCCAAGATGTTGGATGGGAATGGCCAAGTCCTACATGCCAGAAGTAGTGGCTTTGGATTCAACATACTCATACATTACACCCTACTCTCCATGCGTGCCACTGATTTGCAACAGACAGGATACTCAGGAGGATGCCAATGATGCTGGCCTGAGTAGAGGACTTAACAGATGGGGAGAAGGTAGAAGGGCCTAAGCCTAGTTGATACCCAGAATGAGGAACTATGTACATGCATGCCCTACTAATATAGGTTTAAGAGGTGATATGTGGAACAAGGAATGTGGGACAATAAAGTATGTAGAGCATGTGGGTATTGTCCACAATAAGTAAAATTAAAATGAAGGAATGCAAATGGAATAGAACAATAAAAAATAAAAGATAGAAATGTGGCCAAGGATAGGACAATAAGGGTGACAACTATAAAACAATGGTTGCAACCAAAGATAAAACAAGGACAGGAAGTCCCAAGGTGAGGCAGATCGAGGAATGAGGAGTAGGCATGGTGGGATTAATGGATGGTGAGTTGTGTAGAGTATGTGAGGGGTCATGGATAAGGAATGTGGGTGGTGGATGTGCTGAGCTGAGACTGGCATACCAAGTGACGTGCATGTGGTGTGGAACCTTGTACATGGACATAGGATGACTGCTTGGTTGCACTGCCAAATTACTGGGTCTCGGTACATGTACTTGACAGTCCAATTCAATCAGCTAGCCACCTACACCCACTGGGGTAACACCGTACTCCATTGCCAGTTCTACAACAGGCTTCCTGGAAGGATCAAGGACAAGATCTCCAGAGTAAGAAAACCCCAATCCCTGCTCCAACTCTGCCTCCTGTCCCAGTCCATTGATGCCTGCTATTTGGAACATTGATCGGAAGTTGCTAGGGATTCCTCCTCAATCCAGAACTTTGACTGCCCCTATGACAGAGGAAAGGCCTCCGTGAATCTGTACCCAGCCTCTAACACAGGCAATAAGATGGCCAACTCAGGCCAACCCATGACTCCATCCAGTGATAGCAAGACTACCATAGATCATTCATCCAAACTCGGTAAAGACAGAAAACCTACACCACAAGAACAGCAACACTGCTTTAAACAAAACCTTTGTCTCTTCTGCAGCAGATCAGGTCATACAGCCAAGGAATGCCGGTGATCTGCCACCACAGTCACCAAAGGACATGCAGCCTCTGTGATAGAAGAAACTGAAGAGGAATCTGAAGCAAGGGATGCTTCAGAATCCAAGGAATAGAAGCATAGGCCCCTGATTCCAGTGCCAGTTGTTTGCATTGAACACCAACAGTGCTAACAGTAAACCAAAACAACACATCCAATCTCTCAAGAAACCCAAACACCCTTGAATCTTACTGACCTATGACTCTGCAATCATGATTCCGATATTTGCCTTATACCCATGAACAATCGTCGAAAAAATCTGACCCATTTCTCCAGAAACACCTCCCATCCTCCAAAAATCCATCAGATTCTAGTTGTATTAAATCTGCATGTCAGGCGTTTAGCTAGATACTTCAGGAGGGGTTTCAAGAAGAATCCAAAGGGGTTCCTGGGAGGGGGGTCAAGACTCTGATAGTAAAAGGGTTAGAGATCATGGATTCATGGACGGAGATGGAAAGATGGAAAGATGGGAAGTGCCAGAGACTTAGGGTTGGTTTCAGTATTAGGTTGTTATGATTAGTTGTTTGAGTGTTCGAGGTCAAAGAGACTTGGCTTCAAATTATGTGTTGCACCCTCCTCAATCATCTGTCCCTAATTTCAGAAAGTTGGAAAGTTTACCAGAACTGAATCAGAAACTATGATGCAGATTAAGTTGATAATTGTACTGGCAAATAGTCCAGTTGACTGGGAGTTTATATTCATATAGTTAATCCTTGTACTATCTATTGCCAAGTAAAGACAAGGGAGAGAAAGGAATACAAGGGGCTAATAGAAAAGGGAGACCAAGAGAGTGAGGTATGCAATGATCCTGCACATCGTTTATCAAAGAGCGGAATCTAGGTCACAGAATCACAGGGGTTTAGGATTGTGGAACTTTGGGTTGATACAACAGATTTATAGAAAGCAATTGTTCCAGACTTCTAATGGTCAGAAAGTCCCAGAAAAGGTGGGGGTGGTTGTGGGGACTAGTATGGGTTTATTGGAGGCATGGGCCATAACAGTATCCCCCTACTAGGACCGAGCCCTCAAGGTCCTAAGCTTATTATTGTAGTAATTTGAGCAGAGAAGGACGTGGGAGTATTTTTAGGCATATTGGAACATAATGGGATTTTTTTCCAAGCACCCATCTGTTATTCATATAAAGGGGTTTTTTATTTCCTTATAGGTTTTGCCCTTACCCATGTCTAAGCTAGAGCAGGATGTTGAGATAGAAGTCTCAGAGCAGATATGGGCCTTTAAGGCCGAGTATGCAGCAAAGTTTCACCTATTGGAGGAGGAGGGGGTGAGGAAATGGGAGGCTGCCTAGAAGGTTGAGGAGTACCAGAAGGCTGAAGCCTGGAGGTTGGAGGAGGAAAAAAGGGAGGCCAAATGGAGGAAGATGGAGGAGGAGAGTAGGGAAATGCATGGGTCAGGCCAACCCACACGGGTCACCGGGTCGGGTGTCCTTGGGTGTGGGTGCGGGTCAAGCCGCGAGCACCCGTGACCCGGGCCCAACCCGGGGCGTCAACTCCGACACGAACACGACGAACGCATACGTGCACGCGCCGACACGAACACGACGCCCCGAACACGACTAATGCGCCGTACGCGCATGCAACACCACGAACGCACATGCGACACCACGAACGTGCATGCGACGCCACAAATGCGACGTACACGACGTACGCGCACGTGCCGCGACATACGCAACCCCCGTTACGTGCATGCGCCACCACATACGCAACATACGCGATGTATGCGCATGCGCCATGACGAATGCGACGTACATGACGTATGCGCATGTGCCATGATGAACACACCGCCACGTACGCGACGTATGCGCATGCGCCGCGACGAACGTGATGTACGCAATGCCCGTACGCACACGCACTGCCACATACGCGATGTATGCGCATGCGCCGTGACAAACGCGCCGCCGCATACGCGCCACCACGTATGCGACATATTGCGTGCGGGTGTGGCGCGCACCCGAGACCCGTCGACCCGTGGGAAAAAACCCATGGGTTGACGGGTTCGGGTTTCCCATGGGTCGGGTGCGGGTCACCCACATTTGACCCGTGGGTGACCCGTGCCATTCCCTAGAGGAGAGAAGGGAGGAAGAATGAAGGAAGAAGGAAGAGGAAGACTATGCCATGGAGTGGGATGCTAGGGTGCTGGAGCGTGATCTCCTGGCTGACCAGGAGGCTGAAAACCCGGGAGATGGGCTGGCCTGGGGAGGCTCCACTATTATGCCGGGATTTGAGGATGGAGATGTTTTTCCCAAGGGTACCAATGAGTCTGACGATTCTTCAATGAATCATAGCATTTCCATGGAACCAGAATCTATCCCATTGCCTACTAGGGGGAATCCAGGGGGTGGGGGTGGGGGGTGTTCCTTCCATGCCCATGTACCATTGCAAGAGATGCAGAGAGGAGGTGTTGGGGTCACTAGAAGGAGGAGGCCTAGATTTCTGAGGCTCAAAAATCCTTCGAGAATCAGGTGGTTCAAAATGTAAGTGTGATTGGGAAGGAGGTGGGTCTCAGACCCTTTGAATCCAGTCCTCGAGTGCTGATCTGACAATGTCCTGATTTGTATCAGGCTGCCACCCCAGGGTTTCCTTCATTTTTGAGGTTGGAACCCTGTGATCTCTGCCATAGATGGGGGAAGGACTGTGAGTGATCTATGATGGTTTAGACTTGTCTTCCCTGTCGGTATAGCAGGGTAAGGTGCGAGGTTGGCAGGATACCAGTTGTCAAGGGGTCGACCCTGAGAAAAAAGGGGCAGGAGGAGACAGAGGTTCTCAAAGCATCCTCTTTAAAGAAGATGAAGGTTGACATAGTGGTTTCTTCCCTCCCAAAGGTCAGGTGTGCAGAGATTGTGGCTGCCTTAGGGCTGATTGGAGATAGCTTGTCCAGAATGGATGCTCAACTCATCGCTCTTGGGGCTGATGTGAAAAGGTTGTTGAATGCTTCCAAGATGCAGAATGCCATTCAGACAGATGATCAGGAGTGTCCAAAATGGAGGTGGAGGTGTGGTGGTCTTACCTGGAGTCCTTGGGTGGTGAGGGTTTGGGCAGATCTGATACGTGGTGCTGGGGATGTGACATCCAAGGCAGGGTGGTCTACTGAAGTGGCAGATCTGGTGCATGGTGGGGATGCAACACCCAAGGTGGGATGGTCTACTGAAATGGTGGATCTGGTACCGGGGTCAAGTAGTGAAGGAAAGGGGAAGGGTGTGGATTTGTTCCATCAGCAAGATCCTTCTGATCTTGATCCAGAACTAGAACATTCCTTGTTTTATGGTGACGACTGAGAATGCTTATTCATAATTAGTTCCAGAATTGATGATTCTGCATGTGATCCTAGTTGGTGTTGGGAGAGTTCAGGGGTCAGAGTGATGTCAAGACTACGATACTGAGCTCCGGTTCATTTGGTAATACCGACCGACTGACCAACCTTTACCCATATTATCCTCACTATCATGCGGTCTTGGCTCGGTACACCCGGTAGATTGTCTAGATTACTTCTCCCATCCTATCCTTTCCACCCCTCACTATCCTCCCATCCCCTCACCTGTTCTCCCCCAAACATGTGATGACCACTCATTAACTTGGTCATGGCCCTATTGTTTTATCTTCGGTCATCCTCTATTATTCTATTCTCACCCACTCCTTTATTATTTTATTCTCAGCCATATTCCATTATTCTAACCTCGCCTACATTCCTTATTCTATTCTTGATCACTGTGGACAATGCCTCCACATGGTTTTTCATACCTTATTGTTCTCCATTCCTTACGCCACCCTGTTCCACATCTTGCCTCTTAACCTATATAAGTAGCAGGATGTATGTAGATAGTTCCTCACTCAGAATATCAACTTGGTTCGCACTCTCTCATCTGCCCCTTCCCTGTCTAAAGTCCTTCACTCAAGCCAACATCCTCAGCACCTTTGCGAGCCTCTCTCCTGTCTAAATCAGTGGCATGCACAGAACAGCAGGGTGCAATGCATGAGCATATTGAAGCCTAGCCACCCTGAAATGGTCTGCAGGACTTGACCAACTCCTTGGCTTTACTGAGTCATAACAGTGAAGTCCTTGACTATTCCTTAAGTTAATGCAGGTTAGCTTTCGGTTGCTTTCCCCTTCTCTAGGGTAGACTTCCCATCATCTAACTAGTGTTTCTGTGGTCAGAGTTGTGGTGGTCATGGTGGTCATAGGTCGTGGTGATCGAAATGGTCATGGTGGTCATGGTGGTCATGTTGGTTGGTCACCAGATCGTCGCTTAGACGGTGGTGGCATCATCAGGATTTGGAGGATGTCCTGCAATTTCAAGTCTCGGTTTGAACTGTGTCAATGGTTCAGCAGTAGATATTAACATGCTATCAACAGGTTCTAGACTACTACATATGGTACCATTTGTCTAAGGCACAGTATGAGTTCTGCAATGGTCAGGGTTTCCTGAGTGGAATATTTGGAGGGTCAGATTGAGCACTGAGTAAAACTGTGGGATAGAGGGTACTAAGAATCAGTTGGGATGAAGATCTAAACAAGTAGTAATCAATACCCTATTGATTAATGGATCATAGTAGGTGAGCATATAGTGTCCAGGCAACTAGAATCTGATGGATTTTAGGAGGGTCAGAGTGCTTCTGAGGAAGCAGGTTGAATTTTTTCGACAATTGTTCATGGGGGTTCAAGTTTCTGAGGGAGTGGATGTATTGTTTGTTTTACTCCATGAGCACCCTTGGTATTCAATGCAAACAACTGGCGCTAAAGTCAGAGGCCTGTGCTTCTATTCCTTGGATTCCAAAGTGTCTGTGGCTTCGGATTCCTCCTCAATTTCTTCTATTACTGAGGCTGCACACCCCTTGGTGACTGTGGTGGGGGATCTCAGGCATTCCTTGGCTGTGTGGCCCGATCTGCCACAGAAGAGGCAGAGGTTTTGTTTAAAATGGCATTGCCATTCTTGCAGTGTAAGTTTTCCGTCTTTACCAAGCTTGGTCAAAAGGTCCATAGTAGTCCTGCTGCCACCAGATGGGGTCGTGGGTTGGCCTGTGTTGGCTGTCTTATTGCCTGTATTAGGGGCCCAGTACATGTTTGCAGGGGCCTTCCCTCTGTCATAGGGGCAGTCAAAGTTCTGGGTGGAGGAGGATTGTCATTCCCAATAATAGGCATCAATGGATTAGGACAGGAGGCAGAGTTAGAGCAGGGAGTGGGGTTTTCCTACTCTAGAAATTTCATCCTTGATCCTGCCTGGAAGTCTGTTGTAGAACTGGCAATGGAGTGCAGCATCACCCCAGTAGACGCAGGTGGCTAGTCGATTGAAATCGACTATGTGTTTTATGATGTGCTGGTTATTGCACATACAGAGGTTCTTGAGGTCTGCTTTGGCCTCTCCTTCTGGGTTGTGTGGGCTGAAGTTGGTCTTGAGTTCAGAGATGAACTCATCATAGTCATAGAGCCAGTCTGGCTTGTCGGGGGTGGTAAGGGCTGGTTAAAACCAGTCCAGGGTGGTACCAGTCAGGTATGATAGCACATAGGTTACCTTGGTGCTGTCAGAGTTAAAAGTGTCAGGGAGGTCATGGAAGTTCAGGCTACACTGTACTAGGAAGGCTTGTAGTTTCCTCAAATTGGATCTGTTGAAGGTATCCAGGTCCCAGACCTTGGCAGTACAGGGGGCTGATCTTCTGGGGCTGGTCAGATTACTTGCCAGCATAATGATGGCCTGGGTGAGGTCAGGTACATCATTTAGTCCAAAGGTGAGGGCCCCTCCTAGTTGTGTGGGAGGTGGCGGCACTGCGGTGTGTTGGTGTCAGCATGTGTGCGTATGGCACATGCATGTCATACACATGTGCATACAGCACGGTCGTGTTGTATGTGTGCATGTGGGGAACAGTTGTGTCATATGTGTGCATGTGAGGCACAGTCGTGTCATATGCATGCATCTGCATGCATACATAGTTGAGGTGGTGGGTTGGGCTGGGTCACAGATGCTCTCGGCTTGACCTGCACCCAAACCCAGGGGCACCCGACCGAGTGACCCATGCAGGTCAGCTTAACCTGTGCTATTCCCTAACGGTACAATGTGTAGATTCCTTCTTAGACTAGAATCTATTGATACATGTTTTAATACCTACCACTAAACCATTGACATGGATCAGTAACCAAGATTTGAGACTGCAGGACATCCTCCAAACTTCTGTTAGTATCACCACTGTCCAGGCAACAAATCTGTGATCCACAACCACAACCACCATGACCACCATGACCATCACAACCATCACAACCACCACAACCACCATAACCACCATGACTACTACAACTACCATTACCACTATTACCACTATGACCACCACAATTACCATAACCACCACCATGACCATCACAACCATCACAACCACCACAACCACCATAACCACCATGACTACTACAACTACCATTACCACTATTACCACTATGACCACCACAATTACCATAACCACCATGACCACTATGACCACCATGACCACCATGACCATCACAACCATCACAACCACCACAACCACCATAACCACCATGACTACTACAACTACCATTACCACTATTACCACTATGACCACCACAATTACCATA